>APFE030680311.1:131165-166789 GCA_000404065.3 Pinus taeda
GTAAAATCTTCTCAATTTGGTTCAAGAATAGATGACAAAAGAAATTACAATCAATTGGCTGGTAGATTCGATAACCGCAAAAGTTTCTTCAATGGACAATGCTTTTTCTTGCCATAACTTTGGTCACAAAGCAGCTCAATGTGTTGCATATAAAACAATCATGACTAGGGAAGCTCAAAAACAAAGAAGTATGACCGGGATTACAAAAAGGACCTATAACAACTTTTCGGTTCTTGAAAATGAAGTTGAATGTTCTATTTGCAATAACTTTTGTCATGAAGACTGTGAATGCAGGAGCAGGTTTCAGCAGATAAAGGAACAAGCCTCAAGCACCAAAACATGGAGAATAAAGGAACCACAAACAGAAAGATGTGGGATAGCATTTTATGCAGAGGGACAGGAAAATCTATGGTACATTGACAGTGGATGTTCGAAGCATATGACAGGTGATAAAGAAAAACTTGAGTCATATTCTGCTCTAGAAAAAGGAAAGAAAGTCTCTTTTGGAAATGATACTCCTGCAACTATAAAAGGAAAAGGTATTGCTCAGTTAAAATAAAAGGTCAAGGCTGGAAATGTTTTGTATGTTGATGGATTGAAACATATTCTTCTAAGTGTCAGTCAGATGTGTGATCAAAGAACCGAGGTGATATTCAGATCAAATGGGTGTCTTGTTCGTGATCTTGATACAGGTAAAACAGTGATCAAAGGTAAAAGAACTCCAAATAATCTGTACATATTTGAAGAAGGACAACAACAATGCTATCTAAGCAAGGATGATGAGCACTGGTTATGGCATCGGAGGTTGGGACATCTAAGCTTTTCACAAAAAAGGAAAGCATGCAAATATCAGGCAGTTCGCGATCTTCCAGATATCAAAATTCTTGACAACACCATATGCAAATCATGTCAGTTTGGAAAACAAACGAGAACTAACTTTCCAGAGAAGGAAGGATCAACTAGCATGCCTCTTGAGCTAGTACATACAGATACATGCGGTCCTTTCAGGAAAAGAACACCTCGAGGAGAAGAATACTTGATATATTCATTGACGATTTCTCCAGGTTTGTCTGGTTAGGACTTATGAAGCACAAAGATGAAGCATTCGAAAAATTCAAATCCTTCAAAGCCTTGGTTGAAAATGAATCAGGTCACAAAATTAAGTGCCTCAGATCCGACAGAGGTGGGGAGTTTACCTCAAATGAATTTTTCGATTTCTGTGAAGAACATGGGATAAGAAGAGAATTCTCTACAGCTAGAACTCCTCAGCAAAATGGAGTTGTGGAAAGAATGAACAGAACAATCCAACAAATGGCCCGTGGTATGCTTGATGAATCGGGGACTCCCGCAACTTTCTGGGGTGAAGCGGCTCATGATGCGGTTGTTATTCTAAACAAAACAAATGTCTGGGTGAACAACACTCAAACTCCTCATGAGCTCTGGAATGGTAAGACTCCTTCGGTAAAGCACTTCAAAATCTTTGGGAGCAAATGCTATATTAAAAATACTGATGAGCAGCTTGGAAAACTTGACTCTAGAGCAGACGAAGGCATTCTCCTTGGTTACTCTCCACATAGCAAAGCATAAAAATGTTACAATAAAAGACTTGGCAGAATTGTTGAAAGCATTGATGTAGTGGTTGATGAGAAGGGATACATCCCTACACAAGTACATCATGAAGACATCGAAGAAGATGAAGGATATCCTCAACGACGGAATGATGAAGAAGAAGAACCTCAAGAAGAACCTCAAGAAGATCCAGAGGAACAAACAAGAATAGAAGAAAAGACTCCATCCAGATATTTTCAAAAGAATCATCCAGAATCTCAGATTATGGGGCAGAAAGAAGCAGGTGTACAAACAAGAAGAACACTTGCAGAAGCTTCAAGCTATTTGGCATTACTCTCTTCTACTGAACCACAAAATGTGAAAGAAGCTTGCAAAGATGAATGTTGGGTGAAAGCAATGGATGAAGAACTTGAGCAAATCGAAAGGAACAACTCTTGGGAACTGGTTCCTAGACCAAAGGATAAGAATGTTATCGGAACCAAATGGGTCTTCAAAAATAAATTGAATGAAAATGGAGAAGTAATTAGAAACAAGGCCAGACTTGTTTGTAAAGGGTATGCGCAGCAAGAAGGAATAGACTTTGAAGAAACCTTTGCTCCCGTTGCAAGACTTGAGGCCATACGAATGTTCCTTGCTCTCTCAAGTTTTCAAAACTTCAAAGTATTTCAAATGGATGTGAAATCAGCCTTTCTGAATGCAGACT
This sequence comes from Pinus taeda, assembly GCA_000404065.3. NCBI lineage: Eukaryota > Viridiplantae > Streptophyta > Pinopsida > Pinales > Pinaceae > Pinus > Pinus taeda. The sequence goes on from APFE030680311.1 coordinate 133,438, forward strand.
TGGAAGAAGAAGTATACATTGAACAGCCAGATGGGTTCATTCTTGGAAATGATCCAAATCTTGTATGCAGATTGAAAAAGGCTCTCTATGGGCTCAAACAAGCTCCAAGGGCTTGGTACTATCGTTTGGACAAATATCTTCAGCAACAAGGTTTTTCAAAAGGATCAGCAGATAGCAATCTTTATATAAAAGTTGAAAATGATAAATTGCTAATACTTGTTGTGTATGTAGATGACATTATTTTTGGCAGCAATGACGAAGATATGAGTCAAAGCTTTGCCTTGGTCATGCAGAAAGAATTTGAAATGTCCTTGCTGGGAGAAATGACATATTTCCTTGGTTTGCAAATCCAACAAAAGGAAGGAGGAATCTTCTTATCTCAAACCAAGTATCTCAAGCAGATTTTAAAGAAATATGGCTTGGAAGATGCAAAACCAGTATGTACTCCCATGGTTACAGGATGCAGTCTCAGTGCAAATGATGAATCAGCAGCTGTGCATCAACCAACCTACAGGTCTATGATTGGAAGTTTACTTTATTTGACAGGTACCTGACTAGACATCATGCATGCAGTGGGAATAGTTGGGAGATTTTAGGCAAATCCAAAGGTAACTCATCTTCAAGCTGTGAAGAGGATTTTAAAATATCTTCAAGGGACTCAAAACTATGGCTTATGGTATCCTAGAGATACAGATCTCACACTTCATGCTTATACAGATGCATATTGGGCCGGAAGCGTGGATGACAGGAAAAGCACAAGTGGTGGAGCATTCTTTATGGGTTCCAGATTAGTATCCTGGTTCAGCAAGAAACAGAGTTCGATTGCCTTATCTATAGCTGAAGCAGAATATGTGGCAGCTGCATCTTGCTGCACTCAACTCCTTTGGATGATGCAGACCTTGCAGGATTTTCAAATCACTTGTACACCACCTATCCCCATCTTATGTGATAATACAAGTGCAATCAACATTTCAAAAAATCCTGTCATGCATTCAAAGACCAAGCATATACCGATCAAGTATCACTTTCTTCGGGAACAAGTGTTGAAACAAAAGGTCAAATTGGAGTATGTTCCTTCTAAGGAACAAGTTGCTGACATTTTCACCAAACCACTGCCCAGGGAAACTTTTGAATATCTCAGACAGAAGCTGGGAGTTGTGGATATATCATCTTGTTGTTAAACCTTCAGAGAAAATTGGGTGTACGCGTGTTGGATAAGGAGTATCCGCGTACATACGCCGGTCAGTATAGAGACAGTCGCGTATATGAAGACTTGATGGATATCAAAAAGAGCAGGCTCTGGTTGAATATATTTTGATAGGGGTCTGTCAGAGACCATCCGGCACAGGTTCAGGGGGAGCCAGTAATCTTCTAAATTATGCATTGTTGGCATTTGTTTAGAAGCTTTTGGTTCTAGTGCATAGCTGTTGTTGATTTCAGGTAGAACAAAGGCAGAAGGCGAACAAAAGGAACTCTTGGTTGCTGATCTGAATGATCATTGTCAGTAGCTGCTGCTATCAGTTGTTGATATTTTTATATTTGTCTCTATGTCATGTATCTCTTTCTTATATGATGTCAAGGTCATGTAACGGCCTATATTGGTTTCCCCACTATGCCTGGGGTGATGAAGTAATGTATTTGGTCATCATATGTAAATTTCTGATGTATTCCACTCGGTTGGATGGATGATCCCCACTTGGCTGGGTGATGGATGTATGTACTAAGTCTTTTGGTGATAGGAAGGTCTTGTATTGTTGCATAACTCTTGGTTCTTCTTAAAGAACATCTTTTTGCAGATCTTGCCTACAGCCAGGGGGAGCATGGTCAACACAACAGATTTCAGCATGTACTTAGGGGGAGCAAAACCCTTTGGCCTTGATGACAAAGGGGGAGAATGATCTTGGATCTTGGTGTTGCCATCAAGTCCAAAGGGGGAGATTGTTGGCATTATGGCACAGGTTTGGGGCTATGGCATAGGTGTTGTCCTTGATGGTAACCTTCTTTGGTAACAGATCTCAGTTCAGGCACTCAGAAAGTAGAAAAAGTCATATACGCAGGTTCATCTAGACTAAGGCACGTATACATGCGGGTTATACATTACAAAAGCGCATATATGTTGGTGATCATCCTTTTGGTCCATGGCAGTTATATATTGGAACTTGGACCTATGTTTTGGACCATGGCATCTCGTCAGATGTGTCGATTCCTAGTTTTGGGTTGATGGTATTGAAATGTTATGGTTTTGGACCAGAGTATTGGCGAAGGCCTAAGGCTATAAAAGGGGAAGGAGATCTTGTGACAAATCATCATCTGAATCTGAAGGAAGGAGGAACCTTAGCGCAAAAAGGAAGGATAAGTTCTATTCATGGGTCATAATCTTTAAGCCTAAATGATAGTATCTTTGTATGATTTTGATCTACTAGATGTGGCGCTTGTTTGATCTATAAGTCTGATAATCTAGGTTAATTAGTGATTGAATATCTGGAAGAGCGTGTTGTCTTTTATAGATCTATACACAGGTTCAGTAAAGCAAGGGCACGTATACATGCAGTTGAGGTGAAGTAAAGGCACGTATACGCAGGTTGTTCCATACGCCGATGTGTATGCACGCAAGTTGCAGACTGTTGAAATTCCGTATATGCTTTAAGTTGTGATCTAGCTGTTTTTGCTTATTGTTGTTGTGTTATGGGTTCTATTGTGTGGTTTCTGGTACTGTGTTTGGGTACAGCTGGCAGAGGAGTATCTACTTAACTTCAGATCTAGTTGGTGAAAAGGAGTTTGGTTGATCAAGATTTTCTTGATAACTGTTTGATGTCCATGGATCCAATCTAAAAATTGATGAAACGTGGTCCCTGGAAGAAAGAGAAGGTTGTAGCCTTCTGTAGGCCAGCACCTACATACTAGTATCTTGGCTAGTACAAGAGCTAAGGGGGTTGTAGCTCCCTTCCAGGAGAGTTGGAAAACGAGAGAGATTTGTAGCTCTCTACAGGTTGTAGCCTGCGTACTGGTAAAGGACTCCACCAGTACATTGTAAACAGAAGTTTCTAATTTAAAGAAAGATAGAGACGAATTGCAGCAGGTGGTTTTCACCCACATTGGGTTTCCACCTTATATCTGGTGTTCTTGTGTGTGATTGTCTTTCTTCTCTGTTTTACTGTCTCTGGTTACTGGTTATTTGATGATGCATCTCAGATTAATAAACATCATCTGGAAGTTTAAGGAAATTAAAAGTTTGCTCTGTGTACGCTGGTTTACCTCTGAATAGTTCCGTATATACGCGAGTTTAATTAACTGAAGTAGCGTATACAATTTGGTTTTTGAAAAGGATTATTTGACTTGATAATACTGATTCACCCCCCCTCTCAGTATTATTTCCAACAGATACCATTGGTATAAATGGACCATTTAGGGATGTTGGTTGACTAGGAGCAATATTTGGACCAAGAAATGAAAGCTGGTCAACAGTGACAATTTTTCCTTCATGCGCGAAACAAATCACTCGAAAGAGTGTTAAAACAATAGCTCCCATGCGATAAACATAGTCATGCCCAAGAACTAAATTGTAATCTAAAGGCCCTGGGACTACCATCACGTTTAGATAAATGGTTTTTTCTCCCAAAGTGATAGGTAACTGAGCAAGGATCCCTAACAGTCGACTGGTTCCTTTGTTAAAGCCCAAAAGATTCTGTGTAACAGGCACAAGCAGTGGTGAACTGAGTGCTTTCCAAGCAGTTGAGGAAAGGATACTCACTAATGCATCTTTAACTATAATAGTGCTAGATACAATCATATTACGAACTTGTACTATGATCTGGAAAGGCACATAAGAAGGAAGGTGGGACCCTGCCAATCGGCTCCAATCAAAGGAAGTGACTAGACTACTTGGAGGGGGTACTGTAGAGACGAGAGAATTAACCCCTTAAGTTACGAGGACTGAAGGAATTTCCTCCTGTCATGATGGAACAGGTGGACTACCCCCAAGCTCATTTGAATCTAAGGTAACAAAAAGAACTTGAGTGGTATCATTTTCACTCTCTTCGGAAAAGGTATGATTAGCTGAAGGTGAAATCGGGTCAACTGTTACCTCGACCTGTTGATTTTTGTCGGGTATAGAATCATATCATTCACTTTCAGAGAGACTGGTTTCGGCCGACAGTTGATTTTGGTCAATCGATTCATCAACTAGTGAAGGGTTTAGGGATAGTTCCTTGGAACCAGATGAAGTTGCTGCAGTGAAGGAGGACGGTTATCCAACACTCTTCTGGCTTCATTCAAAAGGGGACAAAGGTGAAAGGAATGATTACCTTCACATAACCTACATGGAATCCTAACCTTTCCCTTCTGTCCATGAACTTTACTTTCACTAGTTGATGGTGTGTTACCAACATGATCTCCAGAGGTTGGTGACACAGGTTGGTGTGAACAAGAAGACCATTCTTTCATGATTTGAGGAAAGTAAGGACAATCTCGATTAAAATGGTCTCCCGTACATATTATGCATGTATATTTGGCTTTGGGAAGCTCAATGGACATATTTTCATCAGATGTTGCATTCAGAGCAATGGTTGCCTGGTTGCCCCCTTGTTGAATTGGCTTCTTCTTCTTCTTCTTCTTCTTCCCTTTCTTCTTCTTCTTAGCCACCTAGTTTCTAGTACCAATACTTTTGACCAAGCGAAGAGGAAGAAAGGGAGGAAGAAACAAACAAGGAAGAAGGCAAAGGGTCAACTTTAGGATCAACTGGAGGTTGATTTTGTCCAGTTGGAGGTGTACTCGATTTTAGAGATGTCTCAACATTTTGAATTGAGGACATTGAAAATAGCCATACTGGCAGGCCAATGGTAAGTCCCGGAAGGGATAATGTAGCCATATAAGGAGCACCAATATTTTCGAAAGAAGGAAAAGGACTAGGATTCCCATCAAAAGGGATTCCTTGATCAGTGGACTCCGGATTTGTCGTCATATGTTTCAACTTAAGATCAACTAAGGAATAGGAATGTTATTTGCAGTCAATTAATTTTAAATACACTTGGACACAACTTTTCCTTTTCAATTTTTAAGAGTCGAGAAAAAGCTAAAGATGACTCTAGTCTCCTTCGATTTTTAATGAGCTTGAAAGGACAAGTGCTCAGATGGACCTTTTCTTTTAAAGAGTCAAAAAGGAACGAAAGTGACTACTCTGGAAAATCTAAATAGAGGGATTACCAAACCAATCGCAAAACTGCAATATACACCTTGGTGATAAGTTAAAGAGAAATTACCAAGGACTTATGTACAGCAGTCAATCTTCCCGAATGATGTGTTCAGTGCATTGCGATTAATAAGGTGGCAGACTCGGCTTCCTATGGATAAAGGATTTAAGCCTATTGTGGTCTCCCAATATATGCGTGACAGTACAAGGAGCACAAGTTCACCCAGCCTTCAATGAAAATGATAGCCACTAGTTTTAATGACACCGAAACACGTCTTTAGCCTAGACCTCTAGATATGTTGCGTTAAGTTCCAAAGCATTTGTTAGGTTCATTGAAATTTATTTTAAATTTAATCTTGCTTAGAGTTTGCCTTTCAATTGTTCACCGCGTGATGATGATTTGAAATTCCTAAAATGAAATCTACAATGATAAACAATCGTCATTTATTTTGAGCAATGAAAATCCTAGCTACTAGGGAAAGAAAATTACAATGCTTAAAAGAGAAAAGAGCACACACTAGTGCATTTTACTAAATCATTTTTTTGCACACAAACTAAAAATGCTAAATGAAAATTCATGTATCTGTTTTTGTTCTCCTTAATGTGAAAAATTCCAAAAAGGAAAACTAAATGCAGCAAAGATCTGAAATGTTTCTTTCAAAATGACATTTTCAACAATTTCTTCTTCAAAAGAGAAAGGAAGACTAAACGACACTTTTTAATTTTTGAATAAAAAATTATTTTGACACTTCGAATATAATCATATCAAACCAAATACATGATTAAAAGTTCAATCAACTATCCAAGGAAGGAAGAATCCATGACACTTCTCTTTTCGACACAAAACAACAATTACGACATTTTTTGTACCAAAGCGACAGATTGATTTAAACAACTTTTCGACAAAGGATTGTAAATGATGAACAAATACATAAAAAACATTCACTAATCCTAATCTAATGGAGGTTGATCTATGTGATGCATGTAGGCTTTAGTAAGGAGGCGTTGTTCATAAGTAGCAAAACAACTAAACAAAACTAAAAACAAGGTCAAAAACCCCCAATTTCTAGAATGGAAAAAGGGTTCAGTCAGTCATCACACCTGGGCTTCACAGAAACAGGGATGCATTGCACTTACTACACTTGGGAGGTGTGATGCATACTAGGTTATAGTAACAGATAGTGCGATGGGCCAGGGAGTGCAACTGAAGTGGGTTTTGGCTTAGATGTGCAACTATTTTCAATGAGTTAAGTTGAGCTATGAGGAACAGTAAAGAGAAAATTATAGAGGAAGGTATTGAGAGGTTACTGAGCTACCAAAAGGGCATCTAGATGTGCTTGTAAGTCAAATGTTTAATTCATAAACTAAACCAGAGATTAACTGAAGCAGCATTCATCTACTATGCAATTGCAGAGCAAGAGTAGTTTGAAGGCTACCTGGATGACTTCAGACTCTGTCTATAGTTTATAAAACAAACAATAACAGTAAACAAACATATATTCATTCCCCAACAGGGTCGCCAATTTGTTTTTGGGAAAACTAGTGTCTTGTCGAAAGACTAGCCCTCTAAGTTTCACAACCACCTTAGAAACAACAGTTTAAAGCAATTCAACGATTTCTTCTATGTGTAATAGATAAGAGAAAGATAATGGAACTGACCTGGAACTTCTGTTTAATCCCTTGCTTGATCTCTCTCCCCCTTGATAGAGCTTGCAACTCCTCCCCGTACTTAACCCGCTTGGAGAGTACCTGCTCAAGTACAGCAACAAAGAACTGTCAAAGCATCATGATCTATTACAACATAAACTTTACAGAATCATATATATAATGAACAAATGATAGCATTCACAAATGATAACATTCACAATTGCACAATCATATGGAAGAAAACTTGAAGAACTTTATTAATATAAAGGAGAATTACAACCCAGTTGTCTGATCCAGCATCATCCTCCCAACTTCAATCCCTCTTCACCTCATGAAATAGAAAGATCACACCAACAATACAATGTTTTTTCCTCAATTACAAACTATCAACACTTCCTTGCAATTCACAATATTCCAGCCTCTAGATCTATTAGATGAGGGATCCATTTATAGATGTGTGCAAGGGTGTGAGTCATCTCTAGGGTTTTGATTAGTGTCATTCCACTTGTTACAATTGGTTCCACTTGGAGATTTCTTAGATCTCTTACTCATCCTTGGGCGAATTCAGAGCGGCAAGTGGCATAAGAGAAGTTTCTAGAAGATTCCATGAGCAACCACCTAGCAAACTGTCTCAAACATTTGTCCATCCTCACCCATCGCACCTATAGAAGGCCCAAATAGTATGCATCGCACCCTGGTAGTGTAACACTAAGTATGCATCGCACTTTGCCAGTGGAGCATTGGGTATGGTTTAGTTTAGGCCAATTCTGGATGGTTTCTTAAGTGGAACTTTTGGGGAATGATGTAATCAAATGACTATGTTCTTTTACGATATGAAACAACTCTTTTAGGGTTTGATGAGCCCTATTTTATCGACATATAATTTTGGGGTTGATGGGCCCAAATATGTCTATAACAGGATGCAACAGAGGCAATGTTTTGCTCTTGCAAGATGTCACCATGGGGTGCATGCACACCATCACAGACAACCAAGCTTGGCATAAGCTCACCACCTTCACCATCACAAGCATGTCAAAGAGTTGGTCTCACCACTACGGATCGAGTGTCAGTGATGTCTTGCATGGCTTTCTCAAGCCATTTTGTCTCACATGAGCACATGTGCATTGTAAGGTAACGTCGTGTCAAGTGGAAGTTCAAGTGTCAATAGTTGGATGTAACAGTCATAGAGTAGATGAAGAGTGATGACGGTAGATGAACAAAGGGAGATGTCAAGGGTCACCCCACCCTTTGCTATAAATAGAACCTCATAACTAATTGTAAAGGCTTTTGGTCAGCCAAGCTTTGATAGGAGTATCTTAGAGAAATCTTGGAGAGTATTTTAACGAGAAGGCAGTTGTAGATGTAACATTCCACTATCAAAACTAGTGGTTGGAAATGGATGTATTGTATGACTAGATCTCACACTTCTTAATATAACAGAGCCAACATGTTTCATTCATATGTTGTATTGTATTCTATGCTATCTGGTTTACTCTAAATGATATATGTATTGTTTTCTTATGCCTGCATGTATGGACTATTCTATATAAGTATGTATGAATCTTTTTGAAATATGCCTTTGGTTTAACCATCACTTTGGATTGCTCACTAACCTGCTTTCCAGCTTGTGACACATCTCCGCTTGTGTATTCCCTTCCAAGATGAGTACTATTATAGGTTTCTAAGGGGCGCACTCATCTCAACCCCCATGTGTTAAAAACTCTCATGCACCTTCCTTGGCTTGCTACAGCTGTCATACCCTTGCTATCAACAGAGTTATCTTACTTGCCTCTGTGCGAAATTATGGTCAAGGCATTACTGTATGACCCATTGTTGGGACTCCTACACCAAATGGTCTAATGTCTATTGGGACTTCTTACTAGGGAGATCCCTTGATATGTTGGTGGATCCAGCACCGTCAACACCTTCTTAGCTTGCTTGAGGGACATTTGTTTATACGGTTTTAGTCATAGGAATACCCAATCATCTACATCAAAACTTCTTTCACTGTGGTGTTGATCTACCTGTTGTTTCATTCTATTCTACACCAAAAGAGGTTATCCTTTAAGAGTTGTAGAACTTGTTGTTGATGCTCGATGTGATCATCCACTTCTTGAACCTTAGAATTTTCTCTTAAATATGATGTGATGGATGGTGAATGATATCCATAAAGTGCCATAAATGGGGTCATTTTGGCTATAGTATGGAAGGAAGTGTTATACCACCATTTAGCTAGAGGCAACCATTTGATCCATTATGTATGTTTATCAAATACAAAGAAACAAAGATATCCTTCCAAACATTTGTTTACTATCTCAATTTTCCCATCAGATTGAGGATGATAAGATGAGTTATGAGCTAACTGAGTACCAAGACAATAAAATGTTGGGTGTGAAGCCTGATTATCTTATGTATTCAAAGGTCTCAACCGGATGTATACCTGAGGAAGATTGTACACCCCTCCACGCGGGGGGGTGGGGGGGAGATTTGTCCCCCCCACGGGGGTTCGAGGGGGCCGATCCCCCTCGGCTGGGGGGTCCAGGGGCCAGTGGTCCCCCGGTGAGGGTTCGGGGGCAGCGTCCCCGAAGCTAAAAATAGATGTAAAATTGCCTTGTAAAAGTTTAGTAATTTCTAGTCAATCTGGGCCGTTCATTAGGCAGATGATCTGACAGTAGAAGTTATGTTTAATTTAGGGTTTTTTGCCCTAGAAGGCAACCCCTCACTATATATATGAGGGAATTGTATTACGTCTAGGCATATCTGTATTCAGAGTGAGGAAGAGAGAGGAGATTGAGAGAGAAGAGGGTGTTATAGTGGATCTGTCGTAGGTTGTATCTCTTTAGTTTGCTGGATAATATAATAAAAGAAGGACTGGCTTTTTCATCGTGGATGTAGCCCAAATTGGGTGAACCACGTATATTTGCGTCTCTCTTATTTTATGCATTTTCTGTGTTTATATTTCTACAATATTTTATGTGTTCCATTGCTCTGTAATATATAATTTTCTAGCAGAAAATAATTCTGTCCAAAATTTTTGAGTGAAAATGGGATCTCTGTCACTTACAATAATCTTTGGGTTTCCATGTAGCTTCTGAATTGTTTCCATAAATGGAGTAGAAATTGTACTTGCTTTAAATGGATGAGATAATGCACAAAAGTGTGCATACTTGGAAAGTCTGTCAACTACCACCATGATAACACTCTTTCCTTCAGACTTGGGTAAACCTATGATAAAATCCATTGAAACCTCCTCCCAACATTGGCTTGTAATGGATAAAGGTTGTAATAGACCTGGGGTCTTAATTGTTTCAACTTTATTTTGTTGGCAAACCAAACATTCCACCACAAACTTTTGAATATCTGATTTAAGGCCATCCTAAAAAAAAAAAATCCTTCTTAACCCTATGGTAAGTTTTTAGAAATCCTAATTACCCTCCTAAGGGAGAGGTGTGCAATTCCATAAGAATATTTTGTTTGAGTTGGGAATTATTACATAGGTATAACCAATCTTTGTACCATAATGAATCATTTTTTCAGCTAAATGTATCAAATGTACTGGGATCTTGTTGTAGCTTTTGAATGAGTGCCCACACTCCTTCATCATTCTTCCATTCATCCCTTGCTTCGTTTATCCAATCTAGTTGGATAATAGAAATGGTGCAAAGAAATTCTTCCACATCCTCATCCTCTCTTGAGAGTGCATCTGCCACAACATTTTGTTTCCCGTTCTTGTAGATGATTTCAAAGGCATAACCCAACATCTTTGTGACCCATTTTTGTTGTTTTTCTAAAGATAATATTTTTTCTAAAAAGTATTTAAGACTATCATGATCCATTTTTACCTTGAAGTGTCTTCCCATTAGGTAGGATCACCATTTGTTAAGTGCATGTAGTATTGCCAACACTTCCTTCTCATAAATAGCTTTGTGTAAATACTTTCCTTTGATTGGACGACTTTCGAAAGAAATGGGTATTTCTTCTTGCATTAAAGCAACACCAATTCCATTTCATGAGGCATCACATTCCACAATAAAGGTTTTTGTGAAGTCAGGTGTAGCTAAGACTAGCGCTTGGCACATTGCCTCTTTAAGATGTTCAAAGGCCTTTGTTTCTTCTAGATTCCATGAAAATGCATCTTTCTTCAATAATGTTGTTAGAGGTGTTGTTATTATCCCATAATTCTTAACAAACTTGTGATAATACCCTGTCAACCTGAGAAATCCTCGTAGACGCTTTATGGGTGTGGGGATTTTCCATTCCTTAATGGTTTTAATTTTTCTAGGGTCTACCTTAACACCTTCATGAGATACAATATGACCCAGATATTCCACCTCTTGTACTCCAAAGAAACATTTGGAGCTTTTTGCATATAATTGTTTCTCCTCTAATAGTTTGAGCACCCTGTCAACATGTTGAACATGATCCTTCTAAGACTTGTTGTAGATCAGTATATCATCAAATTATACTAACACAAATTTTCTAAGGGTGGGTTTGAAAATGGAATTCATCAAACCTTGAAATGTAGAAGGTGCATTGGTAAGGTAAAAAGGCATGACCAAAAATTCATAATGACCCTAATTAGTTCTAAATGTTGTTTTCAGAATGTCTTCAGTCTTCATTATGATTTGATGATATCCTAAACAAAGATCCAACTTGGTGAAGTAAATTCATCCATGAAATTCATCCAATAATTCATCAATGATAGGAATGGGAAATTTATCTTTAATAGTGAGCTTGTTGAGCTCCCTATAATCTAGACACATGCACCATGATCCATCGTTCTTGTGAACCAATACTATTAGAGTAGAGAAAGAACTTTGACTAGGTTGAATTATACCAGCCTCTAGCATTTTTGAACCATATGTTCAATTTCACTCTTTTGGGCATAGGGATATCTGTAAGGCCTGATGTTTGGAGGAACACTTCCTAGAATCAAATGAATAGCATGATCATAATCACAAATAGGTGGGAGGCCTTTGGGAGTCTCAAATACCTTGGAATGATTGTCCAAGGATTTTTGGAGATCTAGAGAAATAGATGATTTCAATGTGGGAACCTCTAGTGAAAATAATTGTGTAAGTATGCTTCGTTGTTCTTTATTTAGAAGCTTTGTCATTCTGTTAGAGCTTATTATCTTTCCCGATTTCCCTATGATACCCCTTAATTCAACTTCCTTTCCTTCTGAAGAAAATTTCTTGAAAATTAAAAGCTATTATACCCAAGGATTGTATCCATTGGACTTCTAGTACAACATTAGCACCACCCATTGGAATGGAAAGCATTGGGATATTCAATACATATTCTCCCATGGATATTTTGATATTATTGTACTTTCCAGAGCAATTTATGGTTTCTCCACTTGCAACCATCACTTGACACTCTGGTGTTGGATATAGGAAGCAATTCAATTCCTTGGCTATCTTACAATGAATAAAATTATGGGTACCACTCGAATAAATGAACACTATTACCTTTTTCTTCTTGATATGCCCTTCTATCTTGATAGTTTGAGGAGTGGTAATTCCATCCAACGCATTACAAGATATGGTCGGATTCATTTCTTCTTTCTCTAGGGTTTTTTCCTGGTGTGTATCCTCTTCTTTTTATATTTATGGTTCCTTTTCTTCCTCCTCTTCACAATCTATGTAAAATAATTTCTTCTTAGCACACTTATGACCTTTAGTGTATTTGTTATCACACTGTAACAAAGCCATTTTCTCTTTTCTCTTGCAATTGTTGTGGTGTCAACCTGATAGGTTGTTGAAGGCTAGGGGAAACAACACTTCCATCTTTATATATGTGAGTGGTAGGCTTCCTTGTTGCCATAATTTTTCTTTTCATTTTTCTTGCCAACTTGAATGCCTTCTCTGATGAATCAGGTTCCCAAAGGCAAACCTCATGTTGTATGTTATCCTTTAAAGTCCCTATGAACACATCAATCCTATGCTACTCTGGAATATCTTTTACCCTTATATTCAATTTATGGAAGTCCTTAATTTTCTCCGTCATTGAACCCTTTTGTTTGAGATTTATCAATTGGCTAAAAAAAGTGTTGCTTCGTGTATCCTCATAATGTTCTATCATTTCATCCATAAAAATTTCCCAAGTGACAATTTGTTTACGAGAGAAAAGCCATCAATACCATACAAACTAATTTGGTTCCAAATATAAAGTTGCAATGCATACCTTTTGTGTGTTTTGCACATTATGGAGATTGAAATATTGCTCCATCTATAGTATCCATGTTACAGATCCTTGCCATCAAAATTCCTCATATCAATCTTTGGAACATGGTGGGTCTACGATCCAACATTAGAGTCTATGAAATCATGATTAACATTTATTTTGTTCTCATCATGAGTTTTCTTTACTACCTTGTTGACGGTGTTAGACCCATCAACATTCAGGGGATCACCCCAGATGAAGTCCCAACTAGACCTCACACCGTTTGGTGTGGGAATCCCATCTGGTATGATGGCCCGGTTGCCATTGTCTTAAGGATTTGCCTCAACTCTTTCTTGTCAGCACAAGAGCTTTGAGAAGTGAGGTTCGCATGCCTGGTGAATGCTAGTGTACTTGTGTCAATGTTTCTTTCACTGTAAGGGGAGAGGGTGAGAGTGAGTCCCAAGTTGGTTGGGATGAAGTCCCAACTTGGCTACGAACACACAACACAATAGGATGTGCACAACTTGTGAAGGAGAAGTCCACATAGATGTGGCAGTCACAACACACAAGGTAATATAACAAGTACAACACTCAATGGATGAGTCCGAATGACTGCAATGGTTATTACAACAAGCTTTATGTGAAAGGTTTGTTTGATGTCTAGGGAGATAGCCACCACGGGTGAGAAAGTGTTAACAACATATACAACATATTTCCATTAACATATTATGTATTACAACAAGTGAAATAGTTCAAGTGTTTAACACAGATTAAAGAAACATGCATTACAAGTGTTCAAGGTTAGTCTTACAATAGTTACAATACATGTGTGAAAACGTGTTGGCCTGTTAGCAGCCTTCTGAATTAAGCGAAAGTTCCAAGACACATCGTTACACCATACATCACTAACCCCGAGTGTGGGATGTGGGAGCCACTACTTACTCCTCAAATAAAATATTACAGACTCTCTTGGAAATGTGGGAGGAGATGAGGTGAAAAGTCCCTTCCATGTACAAATGAGGAGGTATTTATAGCGAACGGTGAAACTAACCCTTGTGGTTGTTTGATTACCCTCATGACTATTTGACTTCCATGACTTTTCATCTCTACATGACTCTTTGTTCAACAAGTGGGTCTCTTGGAATTCCATGTTACATTACATTGATTTGACAACATGGCCCACAGTGGAGATGCGAACAACATGACTCGACCTGATAGTGATGGCATATTCGTGTTGCTGCTAGAGTGCATGTCAAGCTGTAGTGCTACTGGATGATGGATGTCTTCATGGTGTGTCACAGCTTCACCTCCTCATGGCAAAGTGCACAGAGTCTGTTGTCTTATATGGGCCTAACCAAGTTCGGAAGAATTATTTATCCAAACAAATCCCATAGCTACCGTCCCTCTTGGCAACAGCCCGCAGAGCGCAGACTGAGGTCTCACCCAAGGTAGCAGGGGAGGGTGCTAGAACTAGGTTTCCACACCCTTGGGATGTCTAGATGTGGTCTAGAGGTTTCGTGCACCATTCTACAGGCTCACGCTGCTCTGCTTCCATGCAGATCTGGACTCGGACTACTTCTTAATATTAATTACTTAATGATGTATTATAAATTAGATCTACTTAGAAGGGTCTTTAAGAAAACATTTATCAGATTTAACCAGTTTGCGCACTCAGAATAAACTCAGATTCACATATATTCATAACATAAGCATATGCGCATAGATCAAATAGTTATATTAACCATACAAAAGCTAGATCCGTGATAAGATTTAACACAGAATTTCAGAAGCAACTTATATTTATTTCCACTTTATCACCAATACATCCAGATCTGCCCTGCGCACTCAGTTCCGGACTCTTCCATACCTCTGCGCACACAACTGCAGACTCTTCCAGGCCTCTGTGCACATAGCTAGAAAGCCTCTATCTACTACCCAATCCCTCAACTCGGACTTACAGACGCTTCAAGACTTTTCTCCTCAAAAACCCATCACCTTTCAGATTCCAGATCATACCAAAAACTAACTACCTCTACCCGTAGAGCCTCGCTTTATTTATACATTTCCATGAACCATGATCCATGGGCAGGCCGACTCAACTTACATTTCTTTAAATTATTTTTTGGTGGACTACCCTTTGACTCAACTTATTACAAATCGCACTCCACGCATCTCGTGGAGTCTTTACCCTATCTTTACACAAAATTTTGGGTTTTGTGCCCCCTAACTATTGCGTGGGGCTTCTGTGACCCAACATTCCCCCAACATAATCATTGTGACTCATCCCGAGTCACTCAGCTAGTGTGGAAATTTTTGTGTGGAGGTTAGTTAGCAGCCTCTATGCTTTGCTTGTACTAGCATCAAACTCTTCTATCATTCGTTGTATCCATTCCATGCGTGTCACTGACACATCAGTCCCTGTCTCTGCTGGCTCCATGGTGGCATATTCTGTCTACATGTGTGCTACCTTGCACTCTATGGTGGTCAAGACTACAAATTCCTCATCCAGCCACAGCTGCATATGGGCTTTAATCACTGCTTCCTTCTATTTGGCGGTGTCATCTTGGATTTTCAAGTCCTGGGCCACCCTTATCTTATCCAAGCATTGTGTAATCGCAATGGTATGCACGGTTCCTTTGATTGTATCATAGGCTAGATGGAGCTCCCCAACCTCGGTTTCCAGTCACTGAAGTGTTGGATCCTCCTAGAGGGAGTTGAGCGTAATAATCAACTGGGTTAACAGGTTGGTACAGTCCTTCATTGAATGTGTGAGCATCTCACGCCCAAAGGTAATGATGTTTCAGCGCTGCTCAGTGATCTATGGGGGTGTTGACAGTGGAACCTGTAGTTTTAAGTCCGCGATCTGCAAACTGAGCTCTAGCTAGATCCACGCAGCCTCCTCCTTTGCTTGACAGTACTTGGTAGCCAATTTGTGGATTCGTGTCTCAATAGGTAGCTTAGCCCCAATCTCCAGCTTAGGGGCACTCGAGCAGGCTTCCGCTACTAGCTGCTCCACCTGTTGCTTCTGTGTGGCTACTTCGTCCTGTTGGAGGTTCAGTTGTTCTATATTAATTTTTTGTTCCTGGAGTACCTATTCGACATGGCCTTCCCTGGCGCGAAGCTCCATTGTGGCACTGTCCTAGAGCTATTTCAAAATTTCCTGCAATAGGGTAGCCATGTTTAGTCCCAACCTTGTAAGCCGTCCTAGCACAACTTGGTCCTCCGCATTTGTGGTGATCAATGCTTCTGCTAGAATTGCGATGGAATGAACCTTTTGGTCCTTCAGCAATGGTTCAGTGGCTGTCATACCGAGAACCCCCTGAGTAGCACTAGTGCCGATTGGCATGATCCTTGTCCCAAGTTCTTGTAGTTGCGTATGGAGTTTCCCCAACACAATCTGCTGCTCTGACATGGCCTCGACGATTGCACCCCGAGTGGCATCACAAACGGTGTCCCCTATGTCATTTAGGTTGCCCTCGATTAAGGTGGTCACTTCACTATCTACTTTATATGCCTTCACCTTCTTTCGTGGCTTCAGTCATTTTAGTTACACTGGCCATTTCAAAGGCGCACCCGTGGTGGTTAATGGTGGTTCTTCCGCGGCCATCTTAATGGGTGCCTTCTGACTGCTTCTGTCCGTTGTTGATGCAACCCCTCTTAGTGGTGCCTTTCCTATTGCCGCCTGTGCTGCCTCTTGGGCTGTCCGAACCTCCACAACATGCTATTCATTCCACTTTTGTTATGCGGCACACTTAGCTTCCTCCTTTTTCTTTCGGATCGCGGCCTCATTGTGCCCTACTACCTCTGGTCCGCACCATCCCGGTGGCCAGGTATCCAACACCACGTCAATAGCTTCATCAGTGGCAACAAAAGGGAGTGAGGTCCATGTGTGGTCAGGGTCCTTATGTGCCCTGATGTAGACAAAGTGCATGTCTGCTTTAAACTCGGCAATATGCTTCACGCTTTCATAGATTTCGTTGGACAGGTACGGTTATGCGTTAATCCATTGGTGCACACTCGCGTCCATCAGCATCTAAAAGATCTTGATGCTCTAGATTTGTCCAGCATCCCTTGTCGCCCAAAGGGAAGCGTATCTGGCAGCTTATGGCCAGTCCTGGTCTAAGATAGGAAATTGGCTATCTTTGGGTAAGTCAGTGGTAACCAACATAATGGATAGCAGCAACCACGCATAATGGAAGGTCTTGCCCTCCTCCTGGACCTCTCGATAGTTGGTTAGGAATTCTTCATAAAGGAACTATGACCAATTGAACCATTCTCCAGCTGCGCATTCCTCAGTGAGCAAAATGACTACTGTCGGAACCTCAGTGCCACGGCATTTCTGCATCACTTTCCCTGCCAGCAACTGGGTGGCGACGCGGACTGTGTTATTTGAAATGCTATCAATTACATATCCTCGTTTCCCCTTCTCGAGCTTATACTTCTTTTTCAGGTTGTCTAGCATCATTACATCGCCACTTCTATCAACAATTTCCCGAGGGTCTCTTCCCTCACAGGGAAGCTACGAGATCCAACGACCAAGTTCGGCTATGATGCGAACGGGTTTGCTGATCCATAGTATGTCCTCATGGACCAAACAGAGCAATTACCTTATGAACAACATTGTGATAGGGGGCCAGAGAAAGTGGGGAATGGACAAGAGACATAGCAACCTAGATTTTTCCACCTTTCGCAGCCACGCCTTTGGCTATAGTGTTTGATGAGCCCCAAAAATGGATAATTATATGGGCTCATTTAGCCTCCTAATTTGACTTAATCCACCATTCTCATTAGTTTATTGCATGTTTTTTATTATATTTATGCTAATAGAGTGAATTGGCTTAGTCATTATGCCAACAAGTCTAATGTGTGCTTTATGCAGTCTTTTTGGTCAATTTGGAGACAAAATCAAAGGTTTAAATGAGCACTTGGCAGCCAAATTCGTGGAGAGGATTTGTAGGAAGGTGTCCCCTTCATTTATGGGCCTTTACCTCAAATTCTCCACCATCATCTCGGAGTTCAAGGGCCACCAAATCAATTATCACAAGGGCAGCCAAGCAAGTCAAGTAGGACTGTTGTTAACTGCATGTTTTGGGCAGCCGAGTCCCTAAAGTTTAGGAGGACTGTTGGGGTCCTCAATTTGTATAAATAAGAAGGCTTAGGGCCTCATTTTGGTTAGCCAGTAGTTAGTCACTTTGTAGGAAGATGTTAGCTAGTTTGTAGTTTGATTTTAGTCATTTTTTAGGCAATAGTTTAGCTCTGCATTTTAGCACATTTTCAAGTTTTCCTTGTGGATAGTTTTTGGAATGTAACTATTCTTTTGATAAATAAAGATGAATCTAGATTTGCACCAGCTCTAATTTCTCTTAGGAGGCTGTAGCTCTTGGGGTTGGGCCCATCTCAAGTGCCCAGTACCTCCTTTGTTTACTTTCATGTGTCTTTGTTGCATTCTTAGAATAAAATCTGTTATTTAGATTTAAATATTGTTATGTTATTTAGATTACTTTTGATGATTAAAGTAGCTTTTCATGTTCAGATTTGTTTGATAATTCAATAATAGGGAAGATCTTCAGAAAAAGGCTACCAAGCACCTTGGATCTCACCTCCCCCTCAGTGGAATCATGAGCTGGGACCAAGGTGACATTGCTGCCAACAAAAACGTTGTTTTTCTTTGTCATGCAATTCTTAGTGTTGGAATCCTCATTTGCAGATGTTGATATTAGTAGTGTTTAAATGCTTCAGTTGATGATTGCTTAGTTGCATAAGTTATTTCACACATTTCATTTCGAATAAACTGTTTTTCATTTCCTTTTGTTGTTACTTAGGTCAGAATAGAGTAAAGTAACTACGTCATAGGTTTTATAAGTGTTTGTTTGTTCAGTTTGAAAAACCACTTGCAGAGTACCTGTTACCCTTCCTTACCTGCACATACTCCATCCAACCTACCTGTTTCATCCTTCACTTAGAACCCTTACCTTACATTTTCCTAATTCGCTTACTTTGCCATAATTCTCATCTTCTTGTGCAACATCGTTTCATCCCTCCTTGAACAAATCTAACCATCTGCGCCACTCCTCAACTCCATCCTCCAAGTCTTGAACTCCCCTACACCCCTATTTCACCTCCATACCCACTCCTTCATCTTTCTTCATCCATCCATCCTCCAAAATCCCATTTCAGAACATCCTGTAGGAAATCGCAGAACATCCTGTAGAAATTCCAAAACATCCTGTAGAACCCCTGCAGACTTCCTGTAGAAGCTCACAAAAGCGGTTTCTTGATAGCCAAACTCTATGAAACTCTCTGTAAGGGTGTTAGGGACCCTTAGGCCCTCTTTGAATCTTCCCAACCTCCTGCAAGCATTTTCTCTCACCGATCCACCTCTGCACAGTCAAAAACGGTGAAATCACATGCATGATAAATCTGACAACTTAATAAAAAATACAAAAAGATGTTTTTTTTTTATGTTACTATAGAAGTAGCTTAGGCACATGCATTTTACCTTCCTAGAAGTCAATGGCATCTTTTTCAGTAGCTTTCATCATTTTTTGTGCATTAGTAGCGTTAGCTGGTAAAATTAGGGTTTGCTAGTGTTTGCATTTCCTTTCCGCTTTTCGTTGCTTTCTGCAAGTAGATTAGCCTCCTTTGAGTCAACTTTCATCCATCGGTTAAAAATCTTCTTCTAAGAGCTCATAGAAGTTGGCTTAAGCCCCTAGTGGACTTGTGCCAACTAACCAAGTGATAGCTGCGGCAAGAGCTAGTACTTGTGCATACAGCACCGTCGCTTCCAAGTTTGTTACGAACTACCGGGTTGATAAAATTAAAGAAGGGAGTCCAGGAGTTGCAGCATTATTGCTGCAATACTAGGGCCCACCACTCTTTTTGGCGCCGTTGCCGAGGAAGCATCAGAGTATTTGTGATTACTGCTTTTCTTCTATTTTTCTACTCTAACCTTCTGCTAAGTAGTTTATTTCAATTCAATTCCGTAATTTCAATTCTACAAGAGTAGATTAGCATTTCAATTTTGCAAGCATAGATTAGCATTTCAATTCCGCAATTTCAATTCTGCAAGCATAGTCTAGCATTTCATTCCTGCAATTTCATTTCAGCAAAATAGATTAGTCCTTTCCTGCTTTCATTTCAATTCCGCATTTTCATTTCAGAAAGATAGTTAGTTGCAGTTCAATCTATTTCAGTTTGCAGGTACAAGTAGAGAAAAAAAAAAAAAAATCAACCAAAAAGATTTTCTTTCATGCCTTGTAGGAGTAGAGATAATTCAAAAAAATGATTGCACAACGCCCCCACTGCTTCACACAGCCAAACTTCTCTCTTCTTCGATGGCTGTGATTAAAGAACCCCTAGGTGGACAAC
The DNA here is from genome assembly GCA_000404065.3 of Pinus taeda. NCBI lineage: Eukaryota > Viridiplantae > Streptophyta > Pinopsida > Pinales > Pinaceae > Pinus > Pinus taeda. The sequence continues at coordinate 153,806 of APFE030680311.1, forward strand.
AAGACATATTTGAAGAACCTCTACGGGAGAAGAAGAAGAAAAAATTCCTCTGGAGCAAATGGCTACAAGCAGAAATGTTGGGAGCAGTACCTTATCCAAACATGAATTTGCAAATCAGATGGAAGATTTCAAGAGCGAGGTGAGGCAGTTTCTTGCCATGCAACTGGATACCTTATAGATCCAAAGGAAGCAAGAGGAAACCAAGAGGGATTTGGCCATATTTTGTCCCAGGTGCACTAGAAAGCATCCTAGGAATGAATGTCCATTGCACTCCCTAGAAGTGTGTTTCATCTGTGAATAATACCATCCTATGATAAGTGTCCTTCCTTGCCTAGACTTAAAGCTGCATATCAGAGAGCCAAAGGAGCTACTGAATCACTCTATTATATGAACCAAAGGAGGCTATATGGACCCATATCGTACCAGCAGGAACTGCAAGGGACATCCGAGACTTATTACAACCCCTATCAAGCCACTTTCATGCCTTCTTGGGGTCCCCCTACTCATCCTTCCTGGTTCACACCTCCTCCTTGTTCCTTCACAGATCCATATTATGCCCAACTAGCTGCTCATTCATTTCACTCCTATGCTCAGCCACAACCTCAATGGTATGCACCTCATCAGGGGTGGAGGCCCAGTACAACTCTCCTCCCGCTCATTTTCCTCCACCACCTACCCAACCACAACCCCATCTGCATCTGTCTCAAATATACACCCCTACTCAGCTACTCGTACTGCCATTTCCAAACCCGCACATTGGAGTAGCTCAACCCAAATGCAAAGCTGAGGCACAACATGTCCAAATGATGCCTCTTAAGCTCAATGATCTTCACCATAGTTCAAGAAGAGTACTGCAAAACAGAGATTATAGCATTGAAGGACCACATCCAGCAAAAGAAGATTCAAAAGAGGATAGCAAAGAACCATGGGCTGTGCTTGATGAAGAGAAGACATCAAAATCAAAGATTGAGAGTGCTCCCTGATGGTTACCATCGAATCTTCCATGTATTCAAGAGAAAACTCAGCAAAAAGAGGAAGATGTGAAGGTCATGATAGAATAAGATATGGAGAATGATCCAGATCAGTAAAAGGACCAAGGATATCAGAGCTATATTGAGATATGGTTTCAGATGGTCACTAAGTTGCAGTAGTACTCTCTTCCTCAGCTATGCTCGATCCCTTCAAAGTCAAATCATTTGTTCTTTGAAATCCGGATACTTGTCAAAGCATGCATTTCGAGCCTCCACATCATTTTGTCTCTAATCTCGATGTGCACATGGCTCCATTGGAAGTGTTCTTATACTTGAAAATGATTTTGTTTTTCAAGTAGGGTAGGGTAGAAAAAAGAAAAAAAGAGAAAAAACTGAAAATAAGAGGAAAAGAAAGATCTAAGGTGAAAACCTCCTCGGAGGCACCTCAGATCGGCTCATTGATTGAAAACCTCCATGAGGCATTCAATGGGTTGAAAAAAAAAGAGAAAAAAAAAAAGAATAACATCCTTGGGTGAAAACCTCCCTTGGAGGCGCCCAGGGCAGGCAATTAGGGTGAAAACCTCCATGAGGCGCCCTAGTTGTTTTCAAAAAAAAGAGAGAAAAAAAAGAAGAAAAAAATAAAGGAAAAAAATAAATCTACTTTCTATTGAATAACTGCAGATTACAAGAAGGACATTGCAGCTCAGGAGGATCGCTCAAAACAAAGACAGAGGAAGTTATGTGCCTTCTACAAGAAGTTCTGTGTTTTCTACAGGAAGTTCTGTGTCTTCTACAGGAAGCCTACAAACAAGCCAAAATAGATCTCCGAAGAGGACCATAAGGCTAGGAATATGTCGATGAGGCCTGCAAGCACCCATGTTTCCATCCCTCACCCTTCTCCATCAACTTTTCCATCTCATTGTGCTTCTTTCCTAAAACTGCGTGTTCTATAGGAAGTTCCTGTAGAAATTACAAGATTTCTACAGGAAGCTAGAAATGGATTGCAAAAAGGAAGTTTGGCGAGCATGATAGCTTCCTAAAGGGTTCATCAGTCCTCCTACCTTCTTCAAAATCCTCCTCCATCATTTCCATGCCTGCATCACAGCCCAAGCTCATTTTTTCTTACCATGCAAAAAACTGCAGAATGCTTGGAAGCAAAAATACATGGTACTAAAATTTGTTTTTGCCCTAACTTGAAAACCGTGCATCCATTTGCAAAATTATTACACGGAGAGTTGTATAGGGACAATGGAAACATGCCCGAGCAATTTCAGCCAATTCTGGTGCACGATTCCCAAGAAATCAGCCTCCATCACCTTTAGCCATTTTTGCATTTTCTCCATATCCGTGCATTTGTTTCAAAGCCTGTTTCATGGGGAGATGCATATGGGTGATAGTAACCTACCCGAGCAGTTTCAGCCAATTCTGATGCACGGTTTCCAAGAAATTGATCTCTATAATCTTCAGCCATTTCCCATTTTTCTCGAAATTTGTGCATCCATTGATCGTGATTTTGCTATGGGAGGTGCATAATGATGATAGGAACATGTTCAAAAAGTTTCATATCTATCCGGTCTATCGTTCAGGATCAATGGCGAAAACAAGTTTCTGGCCTGTGAAAATTCAACATCAGCAGCTTGAGGGTGCAGATCTAAACGTGGAAGCTAGCTCCTGCAGTGTGGATCTGGCTAGAGGATACCTGCACAAGAAAAAATAGCCATGAATCAACAACCAAGCCACCATGCAACTACAGAAACCAGTGCATGCAGCAAATGAAAGGCCACAGTACCTCACAGCAACCATTTGACTTCCAGGTATGTGACTAAAACTTGTTCCTCTATTGCATGAATCTAATTGAAGAACTGCATGAACGAATGGAATGGTGGGATTAAGCCATGAATCTAGCAAGGTTAACCCGACATTGCCTTCTCTAGCGCTCAGCCGGAAGTCATGCAGTATACGTGGACAGTCGACTCACATCAAAATTAAAACAACAGGGATTGTTGGCTGTTTAAACCTCAGTGCAATTGATGGTAGTGATTACAGGGGGAAAACACACAGTTCATGAGCAACACTACTGTCTGCATGTGGCCACGTACACCTAGCCACTTCACTCGCTCACCACAAATCACGCAGCAATCAAGAAAATGCTCGGCTGACTCTCACCACCCGCTGATTAATTTGCACCTGCAACGTTCTTAGCCGAAGTACACATCCTCTGCTCCCACAATCTGTTAATCCGTTGTCCTCCATGAGCTTTTCGGCCTGGTTCAAAATTCTCCCACATACCGGGCTCATTTGGAGGCACAGTGGTCCTCTACAAGAAACGGGGGGATCTTCTACAGGGAGTACAACACAGCTTCCAAAGCAAAAAAGTCTGGACTTTTCTTCATCGAGTTTGGAGTTCTGAGAGAGGTAGGCTTGAAAAAACACTCTTCCATGCATGATATGTTCGAAAGGTGGTGAATTAAACTATTTTGAATAAGAAAGTATGAAACAAGTCTACTTGTGAGTCAAAAGAAAATAGCAGCTGCCTGTGTGTGGCACGGAATTTCTCAGTCGATTTTGTGTCAAAATTCTCCTCCACGATTCTTGTTAACAAATTCCTTCTGTAGAAACAATAAACCACTGTAAGGGCTAACCTGTGCATAAAGAATGTGACTTTTATGTGGTTGGGGATAAAAATTTAGCTCTGCACTCTGTCTGTGAGAGCCTAATTCCCTTTTGACAGTCGAGTTTTGGGCAGCAACAACATTCTAACCAGGGATTTGGTGCAAAGTGAAATATAAACACCTGAGGGATACTGTCTTCCATGTTTTGGGGAGGAAACCATACACAAAATTCCCCTTCTAATCAGATCGCAAGCCAAAATAGAGCATTCTCATCATGCCAGGAGGGTTTATCAGAAAGGAACCCTCAGATTCCAAGAAATTGCTAGAAACTCTCGAGGTGGTAGACCTATTTACCCGTGCCAATTGGATGACCTTCTGTGACAGAATCCAAGGTTATGATGATGAGGTTACAGAAGAGTTCTTAATGTCCTTGCAGCCTAAATCCAAGATACTGGCCACTATAAATTTCAGAGGATTGACCTTAAAGCTTACCCCACCTCATTAGAAGAGAAAGCCAGTGGAAAAGAAACACAGGACAGACCGCCACAGAGAGAACAAGAAGAGAAACAAGGAAAAGGCCAAGTTGCAAAGCCTAAAGCTGTGGGAGGAACAATGGCACAAACACCTAGGGAGAAGAGATTGCAGAGCAGGGCAGAAAGGACTGAAAAAGTCCAAGCAAGTGAAGGCACACCCAAGGCAACCACAGCAAAATTAAAAGAGAAGGCACCCCTAGCCAAGCAGGCCAAAACAGTGAAAACTGTTTCTACAGGAAATAGTGAAGACCGTTTCTACAGGAAGCTAGAAAACCGTTTCTACAGGAAGCCAAAAAACCGTTTCTACGGGAAGCCAGAAAACAATCACACAGGAATTTCTACAGGAAGCTTGGAGACAGGGCAACAAAAGGAAAAAAATCGCCTGAGATCTTAGCCAAGGAGGCAGCAGCTATGCTAGCCACCCTAAACACATCTCCAAAGCAAAAAGGGAAGTGAAAGAGGGAGCCTTCCATGTATTTTAAGTCAAGAAGGAGCATGCAGATAAAAACTGGCAGACCCCAACCACAGTCAAAAGAGCCAAATACAATTGTAGACACCCCATCTACACAAAAGGAAAAGTCTCCCTCAAAGGCATCCATCACCTATAAACGGGGAAGCCCGAAGACATCCACCTGGAGAGAAAGAAGGAAAATGTTGGACACAAAGGCCTCTCTACAGGATTCTGAGACAGTTCTACAGGAAGTTGAGAATTCTCTAGGAAAAGGAGAACAGGTAGTGGGAAGAAGCAGAGAGAAAAGCATGGTTTCATAACCAAGAAGAGGACATCACTTCAGAAGCTTGGCATGACAGAGAGACCACCAGGGCCATAAAAGATGGAGAGATAGATTAGTTTCTCAGAGGATGAGCAACACTTTCAGTAGGGGGGTGATGATGAGCCCCAAAAATGGATAATTATATGGGCTCATTCAGCCTCCTAATTCAACTTAATCCACCATTCTCATTAGTTTATTGCATGTTTTTTATTATATTTATGCTAATAGAGTGAATTAGGTTAGTCATTGTGCCAACAAGTCTAATATGTGCTTTATGTAGTCTTTTTGGTCAATTTGGAGACAAAATCAAAGGTTTAAATGAGCACTTGGCAGCCAAATTCGTGGAGAGAATTTGTAGGAAGGTTTCCCCTTCATTTATGGGCCCTTATCTCGAATTCTCCACCATCATCTCGGAGTTCAAGGGCCACCAGATCGATTATCACAAGGGCAGCCAAGCAAGTCAAGTAGGACTACCGTTAACTGCAAGTTTTGGGCAGTCGAGTCCCTAAAGTTTAGGAGGACCGTTGGGGTCCTAAATTTGTATAAATAAGAACGCTTAGGGCCTCATTTGGGTTAGCCAGTAGTTAGTCACTTTGTAGGCAGAAGTTAGCTTGTTTGTACTTTGATTTTAGTCATTTTTTAGGCAGTAGTTTAGCTCTTCATTTTAGCACATTTTCAAGTTTTCCTTGTGGACAGTTTTTGGAATGTAACTATTCTTTTGATCAATAAAGATGAATCCAGCTTTGCACCAGCTCTAATCTCTCTTAGGAGGCTGTAGCTCTTGGGTTTGGGCCCATCTCAAGTGCCCAGTACCTCCTTTGTTTACTTTCATGTGTCTTTGTTGCATTCTTAGAATAAAATTTGCTGTTTAGATTTAAAGATTGTTTTGTTATTTAGATTGCTTTTGATGAATAAAGTAGCTTTTCATGTTTAAATTTGTTTGATAAGTCAATAATAGGGAATATTTCAGAAAAAGGCTACCAAGCACCTTGGATCTCACCTCCCTCTCAGTGGAATCATGAGCTGGGACCAAGGTGACATTGCTGCCAACAAAAACACTGTTTTGCTTTGTCATGCAATTCTTAGTGTTGGAATCCTCATTTGCAAATGCTGATATTAGTAGTGTTTAAATGTTTCAGTTGATGATTCCTTAGTTTCATAAGTTATTTCATGCATTTCATTTCAAATAAATTGTTGTTCATTTCCTTTTGTTGTTACTTAGGTCAGAATAGAGTAAAGTAACTAGGTCATAGGTTTTATAAGTGTTTGTTTGTTCAGTTTGAAAAACAACTTGCAGAGTACCTGTTACCCTTCCTTACCTGCACATACTCCATCCAACCTACCTATTTCATCCTTCACTTAGAACCCTTACCTTACATTTTCCTCATTCGCTTACTTTGCCATGATTCTCATCTTCTTGTGCAACATTGTTTCATCCCTCCTTGAACAAATCTAACCATCTGCGCCACTCCTCAACTCCATCCTCCAAGTCTTGAACTCCCCTACACCCGTATTTCACCTCCATACTCATTCCTCCACCCTTTTCCCTCCATCCATGCTCCAAAATCCCATTTCTGAACATCTTGTAGAAAATTACAGACATCCTATAGAAACTCCAGACATCCTGTAGAACCCCTGTAGACTTCATGTAGAAGCTCATGAAAGCGGTTTCTTGAAGGCCAAACTCTATGAAACTCTTAGGAAGGGTGATAGGGACCCCTTACACCCTCTCTAAACCTTCCCGACCTCTTCCAAGCATTTCCTCTCGCCAATCCACCTCTGCACAGTCAAAACAGTTAAATCGCATGCATGATAATTCTGACAACTTATTCAAAAATACAAAAAGATGGTTCTTTCAGATTTTGCTGTAGAGATAGCTTAGATACATGCATTTCATCTTCTTAGAAGTCAATGGAATCTCTCCCAGTAACTTGCATCCTCTTTCTTGCATCAGTGGAGCTAGCTGGTAAAATTAGGGTTTGCTAGGGTTTGCGTTTGCTTTCAGCTTTTCAGTTTCCTTCTGCAAATAGATTAGCTTCCTTCGAGTTAACTTCCATCCATTAGTTAAACAGCTTCTTCTTAGAGCTCATAGAAGTTGTCTTGAGCCCTTAGCAGACTTGTGCTAGCTGACCAAGTGACAGCTGCGGCAAGAGCTAGTACTTGTGCATATAGCACCATCTCCTCCAAGTTTGTTACGAACTACTGGGTTGATAAAAGTAAAGAAGGGTGTCCCAGGAGTTGCAGCATTGTTGCTGCAATACTGGAGCCCACCACGCATGTTGGAAGGCTATCAGCTCCCCTACACTAAACCAGTCTCCAAACACTTTGGAAGCTTTCGATGGGCGCAGTTTGCGACCCTTCAATGTCTAACCTAACCTTGTCATCACCATGGAAGGCAAGACATTGCAAGTTGAAGTAGAAATTGTTGAGGCCAATCTCAATTATAATCTTCTACTTGGCCAAAGTTGGATTCATGCCATGCATGCCATGACCTCCTCTTTATTTTGGGTGATTCATTTTCCCCATCAAGGGAAGATTGTCACTGTCAACCAACTATATTTCTTTGCCTTTTCCTCTTCAGATGGAAATGTTCCATACATCAAGAACTCTAGTTCTCCCTATGAGAGTGTGGGGGTAGGTCTCTTCAAATATTTTACCTTAATGGGAATTTTTCTACTCCCACCTCCTCATGTTGCCTCTGTCAACATGATCTCGTTCAAATCTGATCTCTGGGTCATACCTGCACCAGATCTTGTTGATAGTTGGGGCGAGGTTATGCCACTTAGTCCCATCAAAGTTAATTACATGGAAATTGTTTCAGCTTCGAACTCTACATCCTATGATTCTAATATGTTGAAGACCTCTCTCGATATGTACTCTCAATCCCCTTGGCTTGGCACTTTGGAATCGCCTAACCCTTAGCCGAGACTTTCCTTGCTGATGAAGGTATCATGGAAATCATGTCTCTCAAGGAACCACCATGGATCGATACTCATCATCGCTCCTCATTCCTACCTCACCTGACGATCATGTCTACCGCTTTCAAAGAGTTCTCTTCTCCATTTTTGCCTCCAATTGTTACTCATGAAGTATGGTCGGAAGGAAATCTGGGTAATATTACCCAAATGATGTTGATTGACATTTCTATCAAACCCAGTATCATTGAACACATTCATATTGGGGTATCTTGTTCTCCAGATGAGATCAATACATATACTCGTCTATTTCAAGAATTTTGTGACATGTTTACATGGTATTACGAAGAAATGCCTAGCATTGATCCTAGCATTGTAGTGCACGAAATACCAATGTATCTGCATGCAAGTTCCATTCGCCAACGGCTTCGCCTGGTGCACCCTAGGAAGGTCGCTTCTACTAAGGGTGAAGTTGAAAAGATTCTTAAGGCTGGGTTCATCTATCCCATACCCCTTATAGAATGGGTGTCTAATATTGTCTTGGTGACCAAAAAACAAGGCACGATTTGCATTTGCATGGATTATCAAGATCTTAATCGTGCTTGTCCTAAAGAAAACTATCCTACTCCCTTCATTGATCAAATCATTGCTGAATGTGCCGGGAGCAAGATCTTTTCCTTTATGGACGACTTTTCTAGTTATAAGCAGATTAATATTGCACTGATCGATCAAGAAAAGGCAACCTTTATCTGCCCATGGGGTATGTTCATGTACAAGAAGCTCCCTTTCGACCTCAAAAATGCTGGAGCCACGTTTCAATAGGAAATGTCCTATGCATTTCATGATATTCACAACATTGTCCAACCTTAGTTGGATGACCTTCCTGCTCATTATTGTAAGGCCAAGATCCCCCGGACCATCTTCGACAGATTTTTCTATGCTACAGACGCTATATCATTCGGTTAAATCCGCACAAATGTGTTTTCTGCGTGGAATTAGTATGACTCCTTGGCTTCATCATTTCCAAGGGCGGTATTTGCTTGGATCCACTAAAATTCGAGGCCATTATAAATTTACCCCCTCCATCCTCACTACACCAACTCTAGAGGCTACAAGGAAAGGCCAACTTTCACCGTCGTTTTATACCCAACTATGTCAGACTAGCCACAGGATTTACTTGGTTTCTCAAACAAGGAATGCCCTCTGTATGGGACGAGGTGGCCCAAAAATATTTTGATGATTGTTACACAACATTTTGTCAATGTCCTTGTACTCCCCATTCCTTGATCCTAGAGGATCTCTATAGTGAACCTCGCATGCTTTTCCTTCATAGCGAAACTCCCATTATGTCCATCATTTCCCTTTTGCACCATTTCACATGAAACTTCTGTTTTGCCTAGTTTACAAGACCAATTCTAATGACGTTTGTCTCCCCCATGCCGATGTGTAGAGATTATCACTATTCCCCCGCCGATCGGTGTGACTGAGTTGTGATCTAGTCGTGCTGGTCCTATTATGGAAAGTTTTTTAAATTAGAGCTGAAGCTTCCAGCTCTAGAAGCTCCATAACAGAAGTCCGGTAAATTGTTTGGCCAGATGGGGTCGAGGATGACAGTTTTGGCTCCTTTGCCCTATAATGGCAGAACTACCTCAAGGGATAAGTCCTTCTCCCATGAAATGAGGATCCATCTCCCATCCATATTTCCTATATAAACCTCCCTTCTTCCCAAGCACTGTTGGGTTGTGTTATATTCTTTCCACATAGTTAACAGGGGGTTTAAGGGGCACCCGTAACCCCACTTTATGGGGTTCGGGGTAGTGCCTCAAAAAATTTTGGTTTTGGACCCTATGTTGGGTTGGGTGGACCCACCTATGGTTTTGTGCATGATATTTGCACATGTTTTTTGGACGTGATGGTTTTCAGTCCATGGTATTGGATGCGATGGTTTTTTGGTCCATGGTATTGGACATGATGGTTTTTGGTCCATGGTATTGGATGCTTCGACATGTATAAATATGTATTGTAACATTGAAAGGAATATAATGAAAAATCAAGTTGGTAGTCCCGATTTTGGGATCTAGTGGGAAATCTCTGTGTATACGTGTTTTATGTGTTATGCTCTCGCATTTTTATTTTTCCTGTGATTTAGAATTCGTATGCAGGTAATTTCTGTACGGGGTTAAAACCTACAAGCACAAGCTAGTTAGAGTGTTGGTTGAGTGTGAGTATACTATTTTGATTAGAAAAGTAAGCTATTACTAGCTGTAGCCATCTAGTTTTGTGAGAGAGAAGTGTGTTTGGTTTGGAGTGAAGCCTAAAGGGGACAACCTTTATACTATTTTTGTTTGAAGGCATCATGGAATGCTAGCAAAAGTGTGTGGGAACCTGGTCTTGTCAGAGGAAGACTACGATGTCAAGATGAATGGTTGTAATCTCTTTTTGATATTAATATATGCAACTATCGATTGATTTCCTATATGTTTTGTAATATTACATATTCGTGTCTTAATTCTTCTTGACTTGTTAAGTAGGTTGAATTGCAATTTATCTATTATTATGTTTGTGTGCTATTGTTGTTTACTTGTTTCTGGAACTTAAAGAAGGAAGCGAGAGATTGCTGGAGCAAGCAAGTGAGGACATCATCAAGTAGGATAAGTGACTAAGAGGTAGGCCCTCTTGATTGATTCTAGCCTAAATAAATCTTCCATATAATGTATCTGTTGTAGCTAGACCCATTATCGGGCTAGAGGAATTCGTTTGTGTCCACACTTATAATTTTACTTCACCACAAATTGGTGACTCCACTGAGTTTAATGAATCAAGAAAAGAGCTAAAATGTGACTCACTGCCATCGTCGAACATCCATCACTTGTTGCTGCACAAGTAAGAAAAAATGTATTATTGAGTCCTTGAGGTAAAATAAGTCAAAAATATTTACCAAACCTAATATTTTCATGAAAAAATGAATAAAAAGGGGAAAAGTAAATATATTTTTACCATTTACCATTTTACCTTTGCAGTGAAGACTTTTCACCCACTTTTGCACTAGTTTTTCTGGAGTAGATTACCTGAGATCTGGCAGGTCAATCGACGAGCCATTAGTTCCAAGAAACATCCAAATCCCTGAGCTCCATTTTCATGTTATTCATTTATGTTTTTAGCCATTTTTTAGGATTTTTAGGCAGGTTTTTGAGAAATTTTTTCACCCTCGATCGGCGTGATTTCCAGGAACGAGATCGCACCGCCCGAGGGTTAATTGCATAACCATCTATGCCAACCGGTGTGAATGTTTCTAAAATAGGCACGTTGGCACCGTGGATAGGGAAAACCCTTTTTTCTTAAGAACTAACCATTAGAACTTGAATTTTATGTGCCAAAATTGATGATTGAATCAAATAAATGGCTTTTGCAAGAGAGAAAATGCTAAAAATGCTGGATTGGAAGGAAAGAGAACACAGAGATGTTGACACCTAGGCATTGAATGATCCAAATTGCCTAGAGGCTTTGAGGGCTTGTGGGCTCCTCAAAATTTTCCTTACACCATGGATGTGGGCCTAGCCCAAGTTTCTTCGATACTTGATAAGCCTTTGGGACACCAATCGAGAGAGTTTTGTCATTGGGGACTAGGAGCTGAAGTTGACAACTTCAGATATCTACCTCATCATTGGATTGTCTCGCAGAGGTGAGCCAGTGAGATTGTATGGGTCATGTCTGATCAGGGTAAGCATATCTTCCCTGCTTGCGAACACTGTCTTGAGGCCTTGAAATCCAAGAGTGGGAAGATAGAGATTTCCAGTGTGCAGGATCTAACACTGAGGGTGCTTTTGTTGACTATCACCAGAGTGGCGGGCTCCCAGGTGGAACATGAGACTAACAAGTTGAAGTTCCTTTATGCTATTTACTGCACAATTCGTATGATCTTCTACTGGGTAGAGGCCATAAAGATGAACATCAAGTGCTAGTTTTCCAAGGCCAAGGCAGGGAATCTGAAGCAATTTGGCTTTGGATCAATACTTGTGACCTTCTCCCTAGAACGAGTGCCACTATTCCAGTATCAGTTGACTGAGGTCTCAATTTATGTATATGTATCTGTACTTGCTTGTAGGTTTTCCAATGACAAACTAGTTCCCCACACTGATTTATAAAGCATTTCATCCCTCACTTGAGCTCGACCTTCATGCTTTAGGGGGCATTTGTTACACAACATTTTGTCATTGTCCCTGTACTCCCTATTCTTTGATCCCAGAGGACCTCTACAATGAACCCTGCATGCTTTGCCTTCATGGAGAAACTCCCATTATGTCCCTCTTCATGAGAAGATCATTTCCATTTTGCATCATTTCCCCTAAAACTTCTTTTTTGCCCAGTTTACAAGACCGACGTTAATGACCTTTGTCTCCCCCACACCAATGTGCAGAGATTAGCACTATTACCTGTGCTGATTGGTGCGATTGAGCTGTGTTCCAGTCGCGCCAGTCTTGTTATGAAATTTTTTAAAATTAGAGCCTAAGCTTCCAGCTCTAGAAGCTCTGTAATGGAAGTCCGGTAAATGGTTTCACTGCATGGGGTCGAGGATGATAGCTTGGACTCCTTTGCCTTATAATGACGAAACTACTTCAAGGTATAAGTCCTTCTCCCATGAAATGAGGATCCATCTCCCATCCATATTTCTTATATAAACCTCCCTTCTTCCCAAGCACAATCTAGTTAGACACTGGGCTATAATAAGAATCACTCTCCACTCCTCTTTATATAAAGAAGAAAGGGATAACTGAGGCAATATTGTCAAGCTTTTGGTTGAGTGTGAGTATACTATTTTGATTAGAAAAGTAAGTTATTACTAGTTGTAGCCATCTAGTTTTGTGAGAGAGAAGTGTGTTTTGTTTGGAGTGAATCCTAAAGGGGACAACCTTTATACTATTGTTGTTTGAAGGCATCATGGAATGCTAGCAGAAGTGTGTGGGAACCTGGTCTTGTTAGAGGAAGACTACAACGTCAAGATGAATGGTTGTAATCTCTCTTTGATATTAATATATGCAACTATCGATTGATTTCCTATATGTTTTGTAATATTACATATTCGTGTCTTAATGCTTCTTGATTTATTAAGTAGGTTGAATTGTAATTTATCTATTATTATGTTTGTGTGTTGTTGTTGTTTACTTGTTTCAGGAACTTAA
>APFE030680316.1:1596-14130 GCA_000404065.3 Pinus taeda
GGGGCAACGCCATGAGAAAATTTTTTTTGGACCCTATATTAGGTTGGGCAAACCTACCTATGGTTTTCGGTCCATGGTTTTGGACACGATGGTTTTGGGTCCATGGTATTGGATGCTTCGGCATGTATAAATATGTATTGCAACATTGAAAGGAATATAATGAAAAATCAAGTTGGTAGTCTCGGTTTTGAGATCCAGTGGGAAATCTCTGTGTATATGTGTTTTATGTGTTACGCTCTCCCATTTTTATTTTTCCTGTGATTTAGAATTCATATGCATGTAATTTCTGTACGGGGTTAAAACCTACAACTTGTGTTTTCACAGGGTTTGTTAGGCCCCTATACTGCTAGTGTAACCCCTTATTGTTATTAGTACAACCCCCTTATTATATTGTTGTGCCCATGTAGTCCCTATGTTGTTATTATTTTTCCCTTACATTATTATTGTTATGTCGGCTCTGATTATATTATGACTCCTTATACTCCTATATATAGAGAGGAGGTCTTGCCATTTGTATCATCGAAGAATTGTTCATTTGTGTAATGTAAAGGAGGTTGCCGCCTCCAAGAGGCTGAATTCTAAGGCGTTTATCTATTTTTTCTATGTTTTTGTGAGCTGGTTTCATAACATTTGGTATCAAAGCTTTGGATTCTAGGGTTCGCTGCTCTAAATAGGTCATTGTGGAATTTTCGCTATAACTTTTTTCTGCAATGTTTCAGAATCCACAAAAGACACCCATTTGAGAAGAAATTGTTCTAAATGTCGGGTCCAAATTTCAGAGCTTGTCTCACTACATTTGAGGAGATATTATATGAGGATGTTAGGGTTTTATCAGACTCCCGAATTACATTCTAAAAAGGTGACCTGGCAAAAATCATCATAACTATCTCTCTGAGCATCAGATTGAAATTTCGTAAGAAGTTATAGAAATAGGACCGATAGTAGTTTCTTGTGTATAGTTTTCAGATCCGAAGGTCAAAACAGTGACACATGGCACTTCATATAATTCTAAAAAGGTATATAATCAGGTCATCTTGGGAGATTGTGCATAACTCTTTCGTGGAAAATCCAATTTCGATCATACTAGTGGCATTAGAAAGAGGACATAGAGCGCTACAACAGGTCATGATTTTAGAACTGGAAGATCTGAAATTACAGAGTTACAATTGTTTCAAGATCGAGCTCCTAAAATCAAGAAAAGGCGATATGAGAAAGTTTGATGGCAAGGATCCAGTAAATTGGATACTACAAATGGAACAATATTTTGATCTACATTAGGTGCAACTGTTACAAAAGGTACATATTGCATATTCATATTTAGAACCGGATCAATCTTTATGGTATAAAGGTCTTTGTTCTCGTAAACCACTTGTTACGTGGTAAATTTTCACAGAGGAAATGATAGCACATTATGAGGATACAAAGAGAAACACCTTCTTTATCCAATTGATAAATCTCAAACAGAAGTGTTCAATGGCAGAGCACATTGAGGACTTTAAAAAATTGAATACATGGGTAAATGATATTCCAGAGAAGCAAAGGATTGATGTCTTCATAGGTACTTTAAAGGATAACATTCAACATGAGGTTCATCTATGGGAACCTGATTCATGGAAGAAGGCATTTAGGTGGGCAAGAAAAATTGAAAGCGAAATTGTGGAAACAAGGAATCCCACCACTCATGACTATAACGATGGAAGTGTTTTTTCTCCCAGCCTTCCACTACCTACAAGGTTTACACCACAACAATTGGAAGAAAAAAGAGAAAAGGGCTCTGTTACAATTGTGATAGCAAATGCGCTAAAGGTCATAAGTGTGTTGAGAAGAAATTATTTTATGTAGATTATGAAGAGGAGGAAGAAAAGGATATACACTAGGAACCAACCCCGGAGAAAGAAGAAATGAATCCAACCATATCTTGTAACTCATTGGCAAGAATTACCACTCCTCAAACTCTCAAGATAGAAGGACATATCAAGAAGAAAAAGGTTCAGGAAGTGAAAGATCACATCGAGAAAGAAGAAATTAATCCAACCATATCTTGTAATGCATTGGCTGGAATTACCACTCCTCAAACTATCAAGATAGAATGACATATCAAGAAGAAAAATGTTCAAGAAGTGAAATATCACATCGAGCATAAAGAAATGAATCCAACCATATCTTGTAAAGCAATGGAAGAAATTACCACTCCTCAAACTCTCAAGGTAGAAGGACATATCAAGAAGAAAAAGGTTCAAGCAGTGAAAAATCACATCGAGCATCAACAATAAGTTCTCCAACTTTGAAAGGATAACACCACTTTGGTGCAGAATTAAATGACAGAATAGGTAGATCAACATCGAAGTGAAAAAACTTTTGATGTAGGTGATTGGGTATTTTTACAACTACATCTCAAGCAAGATATTTACGAGAAGGAAATGTTGGCAATACTACATGCACATAAGAAATGGCAACCTTACCCAATGGGAAGACACTTCAAGGTAAATATGGATCATGATAGTTTTAGATACTTTTTAGAACAAATATTATCTTTAGAAGAATAGAAAAAATGGGTCACAAATATGTTGGGTTATGACTTTGACTTCATCTACAGAAAAGGGAAGAAAATTTTTGTTGCAGATGCACTCTTAAGAAAGAATGAGGATGTGGAACATTGTTTTGTGTTATTTCTATTATCCAACCAAATTGGATAAACGAAGCAAGGGATGAATGGAAGAAGGACAAAGAAGTGTGGCCACTCATTCAAAAGTTGCAGAAGGTCCCAATTCAAACAATATTACCATAACTTGAAGAGGAAGGAAAAATCATATTGGAACCTAGAGCAGTCATAGAAACAAGAACTTGACAACTACGAAATCAATCAATTTCAAAGTATCTCATCAAGTGGAAGAACTTACCTACTGAATATTCCACATGGGAGAACAAGAATTTTATACTGAAGCATCAAGGACTACTCAAGCATTGAGGACAACACTTTTTGAAGGAGAGGGGCATGTTAGGCCCCTATACTACTAGTGTAACCCCTTATTGTTATTAGTACAACCCCCTTATTATATTGTTGTACCCA
Organism: Pinus taeda; assembly: GCA_000404065.3. NCBI lineage: Eukaryota > Viridiplantae > Streptophyta > Pinopsida > Pinales > Pinaceae > Pinus > Pinus taeda. The sequence continues at coordinate 4,667 of APFE030680316.1, forward strand.
TGTAGTCCCCATATTGTTATTATTGTGCCCCATAAAAGCCTACTATTGTTATTATGGTGCCCTTACATTATTATTTTTATGTCAGCTCTGATTATATTATGACCCCTTAGACTCCTATATATAGAAAGGAGGTCTTGTCATTTGTATCATCGAAGAATTGTTCATTTGTGTAATGTAAAGGAGGTTTCCACCTCGAAGAGGCTAAATTCTAAGGCATTTATCTATCTTTTCTATGTTTTTGTGAGATGGTTTCATAACAGGGTTTGAAGGACCTGTCAAATATGATAGAGGTTCTCTTTCCAACTCTGGAGGAAGATTAATATGGCGTCTAAATACACCACCATGAATGCATTATTGAAGGGTGACAAGATTTCTTCCACCAATCTTATGAAGGTTACAGGGGAATTTTTCAACCTGAAAGGCATGACCAACCATTCAAAAAGCCCTCCTTTGATTTGAAGGCATTCTTCCACACATTGAAGGCTTCGATAGGAACCTAGTGATAACAGACTTCGAGTCAATCTTGCTGAAATATTTGGCCCCCTTGAGCTGGTCCAAAAGGTCATCAATCTGTGGGATTGGGTACCTATTTTGAACAATGATCTTGTTTAGCACTCGATAGTCAATACAAAGTCTCCAGGTCTTGGCCTTCTTCTGTACCAATATGATCAGGCTCCCACAGGGTGATGAACTTGGCCTGATGTTCCCTTTATACAACAGCTCCTGAATTTGCCTCTTGATCTCATCATTCTCCATAACATAGCATTGATAGGTTGGTCCATTGGGTAGTAGCGTTCCTAGGGTCAGAATGATGGAGTGCTTGACCTGACAGTGTAGAGGTACCCATGTAGGTGAGGAAAAAACTTCCCTGTACTCCTCCATGACCTTGTCGATCTGCTACTATTGTGAGAGTATCCCTGTCTCGAAGCCATGGCCATAACCTTCTTCTTTGCCTGAGGGAAAATCATAAGGAAAAAATTCTTGGTCTAGGAAATGATCTTACTGCATTGCTTTGCAGTGATCAAAGAGATGGCAGTAGGCACGGCTACCTTTGGTATCCAGTACAAGTTATCGTCCAAAGTAATAATCACAAAGCGATGTCTAGACTCATATACAACATGCCACTTCCACAAGTATGGTTTTCCTAATAATACATCACAAACTTAAAGAGAAAAATCAACATAGTACCTCATCCGTGAAGGGCTTGATGTTGTAGGGAAGGTGACACTTCTAGCTGACACATAGATCTCGTCCTTGGTGAAGCTAGCTGATGATGTACAACTTTGTATGTGTTGTAGTTGGTAGGCCCAGCCACTTCATGGCCTCTATTGAAATGAGATTCTTTTGGCTCCCGCTATCAATAATGAACTACACTGGAGAACCCTTCACCAACATTTCTCAGTGGAAGAGGCATTCCCCCTGTTTTGGATCTTTAGGCTCATTATTATGGACCTTAGTGGTGACCACGGTGGCATTGGTCTCCACGTCAATGATCTGTTTCCCGTTGTCATTCCCCTTGTCAAGTCCTAAATCATTGTCGGAACATGCATCTAATTTGGAAGCCTTTAGCTCGATCACTAGTGACTACTTGGCCTGAGACTCACTTGTGTTGTGAGTGGAGCTCTTATGGAACTCACAGCATTTTTTTGTGTGTCCTTCCTTATCTTCATGGTGTTGTTATTAGCTTGTGGCTACAACGAGTTTTCTTGGTTCACCCTACCTTGGCTTTATCCTTTTCTTTATGGTTTGGGGATGCCTTTTCCTTGCTTCGGATTCATAGATCCAAAGTCTAGCCTCTTTTGTTTAAAATTCTACTCAATCTTGACAACGTATTGGTACTCTATGCCGAGCAAGGAGATGTCCACGAACTCCATCTCATCCTAGATGTAATTTAGTAGACAGCCACAACACTTGAGTACCAAATGGTTCTTAGAATCCTTGATACCCAACTTCGTGCGAAGGGTATGGAAAACACTTGTAAACTCCAACACATCTTGGTCCCTTCCCTACCATAGCATGGTCCACTTTATGTATTTATCCTCATAGATCATGAAAGGGTAATATTGTTCCTTGATGGCATCTTAGAAAGAATTCCAGGTGGGTGGCACTGAAAATAGTGATGATTCCCTCTTGTCCTTTTGTTCACAGTAGGTTTCCCACCATTCCTTGATGTGTGGGGCAACTTTAAGAAGTGCAAAAGTAATATTTTCCTGATTGGAAAAGTCATGAACTGAAAAATATCCTTCTAATAGATTTAACCATTTATCTACGATGTCTGCATCTATCTCGCCCTCAAATATGGTAATAGCAAAGTTAACTTGTACCTTAAAGTGAGTGTTGCCTACAAAGTGGATGCTGGATGAAGATGCATCACCTATGGGTAGTTGTCCAAGGATCTAGGAAAAGTTATCAATCATCATGTTGCTCTGTCACTCGAAGGCTTCCTCAAGTAGTGTTTTGAAAGGATCTCCTGCCCCCTCATCTTTCTTTTCTTTTGTCATGGGAGGTTGTCAAGGTTTGCGAGGCTAGTCTTGCAAAGGTTCAAGCAGATCGAGCCCTAACTCCTTATACCTTGACCTCGTTGGGGACATGTAAAGAAAAACAAAGAAAGAGAAGATCGCTTTGATACCACTGAGTTGGACTTATGCAAGAACACAAAAAAATACAAAAATACCCATATACATGGAGATGTGGCAGAAATGAAATTACATTTCATTAATATGAAAGAACTGAAATATGCTTACATACAAAAATATAAAAATAAACTAGCTTGAGCAATGCTAGGTTATCTCTGAGAAGAGATGTGGAAGAAACATGCCTCTGAATTGTGTTACAATGAGGCTCAAAGGACTATTTATGATTGAGAAAGGATGGAAAACCCTAAACATCCAAAAACCTAACCCTAGGAGATGAAGCACCAAAACTGTGCACCCTGTTTGGGTAAATTGCTACATCAACTTACTGGGGTCATAACTTTGGCATATGATCTTCGTTTGGCTATCATAATACCTCATTTTCAAGATCTCAAAGAGGAGGCTGAAAGGAAATCAGGAGGCCAATTTTAGACTTTACTAGTCTCTTCATTTTCCCTAAGAACGTCTTTTAGTCCCTCAAAACGGCCCCAAAAGTTTAGGACCCGAAAAACTGGAAAAAATAGAAAGTTTTTGCTACAATTAAGGAAAATGACAAGAATAAGCGGTGGGGGTCCAAGTGGAATAGCCAGGTGGCCACCAATAACCACATGGAGAACCTCTGGTAGTGCATTTAACACAACTATAATTATTTCTATATCATACATTACTTCTCCTAGATCTTGTAGTTGATCCCAAATCTCATATGTCCTCATAAAGTGTGAGGCTATTCCATCTTCCCTTGACATATTCAGCTTGTAGAGTTCTTGCCTTAATGAGATGACTTCTCCAGTAGTGCTTACAAAATACAACTCTACCAGTTTGTCATAGATTTCTTTTGAAGTTTCAAGTTTAGATACATATGGAATCAGGGGATCCTTAAGGGATTCCATGAGAACCCTTTAATCCCTAACTTCCCCTTTCATATAATTGGCAATAGCTTGAGCATATGGATTTTTTGGTTTAGTGATAGAACCTTTGACATGTTCCATAACCTCATTTTCAATGAGATTTAGATATGTCCTTTTCTTCCATGCAAGATAGTTTGAAGCCCCAACCAATTTGTTGCTTTCCTTGTGAAAAGACAATTTAACAGATTCAATTGTGGACATAGATATACTTACTTGATAGGATGATCCTCCTTCTTGTTGCTTCCTTGAAGTTGATGATGATATAGAGGATAGAAAGCTTCTCCTGGATGAAGGTGTTTTTCTTCCAGAATGATCCTTGATCCCATAGAGAGTGAGATGACACCGCCTTTTGATCTAGCTTCCTTTGGGTGAATAGTCTTCTAAACACTTTAAATTGAGTTGATGTATGGTTTTTTCCTTCTCCCTCTTGATGATGACCCCAATACTACTTTGTAAACTTATTTCATCTAAGGTTATGATGTTTCCTTTGACTTCAAGATGATCATTGCTCTGATTCCTTCCTTGAGATTTGATCCTTGAGTGTCCCTTGATAAGATTCACTTCCTTGACTTAGTCACCTTAGCTTTGATACCATATTGAGAAAATTAGGACATAGAAATTAAGTGATTTCTCTTGTATTAGTAACTGCTTGTGAGTTATTTTTACCTCTTTATATTAGGATATTTTTCTATTTAGGTTATTAGTGTTCTTATTCATCAAACAACTAGCAATGCATAAACCATAAAGAGAGAAGAGACACATAATATAGGCTACCATCCAACGCCAAAACCTCTCATGCTTTGAGAGGAAAACCTTAAAAAATTCTTCTTCTTATAGAGATTTCAATTGACGAATACCAAGACAAGGACCCTTGACCTATTTTCATTTCCAAAACAAAGACACAAAGCTTCTTAGCTTGACCCTTTCTTTCCTTGAGTCAACAATGGTCAAACTGTTGATTATTCTTTCCTTCTCAGCTACTCCTTAGACTTTGGCTTCCTACAACTCTTTGCTTACTTTAGAAACCCTAGCACATGCGAATCATCAAGATTGTAACCTTGATTTCCTTTTCTTTATTTGGAGGCTACTTTATTTTCAAATCAGCTTGCACTCTGGACTTGTCCTTTAGCTTTATTTGGACTTCCATGATGAGTGATATAGTCTTGGCTTCCCTTGCAGCATATCAGAGAAAATTTTATGGGCTAATATTCATGGTGGGCTAATTTTACATGATTTTTCAAAAAAATATTCATGAATTTCCAATTTTTTTAGAATATGATTCGCCCAAATTTTATAGTATAATAATATTTTACGTTAGAATTCACAAAAATTTTATAGAGACTATACAAAATCATTAGAAACATGAATATTTTTACAAAAGTATCACCAAGCCTTTTACAATTTTCATATTAGGGACTAGTAATATTCGCCAAGGCTTCTAAACTTTAAGATGAATTTCTATCCTTAGAATTTTCCTTACAACATATGGTCCTTCCTTGCACATGTGATGAATATCAACACTTAAAACAACCCAAACCAACTTGTCTTGTAGTCCTTCCTTCTTCACTTGGAGAGGGGATCCCTTTATATGATTTCACACTTCCTTTTGCAGTCTTGTTCCTATCTAAAGTTCTCTGAAATTTTTCTTTAAGATGGAGTACGAACAACCTATTTATAGTTGTTTCCTATCAAAATAAGCTGACATGTCTATTTGAGATATTTATATTATTATTTAGAAGTTGACTTGAAGGATGTGAATTGTCTTGATCTTGGAGGAATTTCTAACTTATTTAATGACATATAAATATATAACATGCCCATGAAGGGTCCTTCATGCATGACATAGACTCAAATTGACTTTTATGACTAGATGATATATCCTAAAGGCTCACAATCGGACCCAACACTAAAATAAAATTCCTTGCTCATGAAACCCATGAGACAAGAATTACAATAATAATTTTATTTTTATTCCTTTCATGAATTACATAAAATCACAATTAAGCATGTCATTATGAAGACTGAACCTAGTTACTTTTCAAAACTCCTCCTTTTATAGTCTTTCTTACTAATAACTTTCTAATACAATGTTATAGAGAATACTTTAGAGAGATATGGATTCATATTTTCTTCAAAGCAATAACAATAAAACAACAAAAAAGGTCTATGCCACTTAGGTTGGAGTGCTCTTCTATATGGCTCCTTTTGGGAATCATCAATCTTGCCAAGTGTCATCATACTATAGGGTGTATCTCATTTAGTATTTGAGTTGTGGAGATATGGTGTCCATATCCCTTATAAAGGGGAGAGCTCCCCTATTCTTAGCTTCTTATGCCATTAAATAGTCTCATTTTCCACATATCATCCTTACAACATCAATTTCCACCCTTAGAATGATTTTTCCTTCCTAAAATATGCTCTAATAACTTCATTTGACCCTTGGCTTGGTGCTCCAAAGTGGATTCATTTTCTAATAGTCAAATATTTAAAGCATCCAAATCTCCCTTGGAAGGAAATGCTCATCTATGAATGTTCAATAATTTATCAATAAAGGTTTTGACATGCCACGTGTTAACTTCCTATAGAGGGTGTTGTTAAAAAATATTTGGGATGTAAAGGGGTAGTCAATCATCTAGTAAAATACCATAGCCATTGACATCCTCATTCGAAAAATTGTATGAGTCATCTTCTAATACCAGGCTACACTAGCTTATAAATTTTCCCTATTAAGTAGCACTATCTACTTAATTCATATACCACACACTTCACAGTCTGTGCTGGAATTCAACAAAGATTTCGTTTTTGAAAAAACAATAATTGCACTAAATATGAATCTCCCTTTCCTTCAAAATCCTCCCATCTACAGTGTGAATGAAAGCCATTCTACCAAGTAACAAGGATAGAAAACTTAGAGTACAAAACTTCTTAACAAGTACTAAGATTGTCATTCCAACTATTGATTGATCAGTTGTAGAAAATAAAGGGACATCTAATGCATGTTAGCCCCAACCAAATAATACATCAAAAATTTTTAAACTGTATTGTCTACGAAGCTTTGTCTTTTCACCTATTTAATGTTTTGGAAAATGATCTTCAATGGTTGTATCTCTTTGTTTCCTTTTCGAATGGCTAGTTCTATTCCCTACCCTTGAACTTTTGTTGCTACCACTTCTTTTTAGCATCCATAGTGTCGTGTGTTGTAACTGAAGCACCGTAAGCATGCTCACCGCTATTAGTGCAACCTTTTCCTAGTTTTAGTATTTTTTGCAAGGAATACAATAACATATTACCATTCAAACCTCCTCAACAAATCTACCCTAAACATAGAAATAGGATGTTGAGATCCCCTTTCTACTCCAAGAAAAATCATGAAAAATATTTCAAAAAAAGACTACGATAATTCTCTTAAGCAACCAACTCCATGATACAAGTCAACAATAACATGATAATGGAGTTGGTTTTGCAACAATCCTCGAAAATTGGCACCATGATGTAGGGTTCCTCCTCCAAGTGGTTGACCATGTATCTACCTTCAAGAATAATGAATGAATCCTCCTTAGAAGCATGTGTGCCTCCTCCAAAGTGGATTCCTTCTCCAAACCTTGAATGAATGCACAAAGACCATGCAAAACTATAATAAAGTGGTACTTGTAGCATCATGAGTAGAACATTCCATCAAAATTTAATGCAGAAGGCTCCATTTGGAAAATCCCAAGGTAGAAGTACAATCTACAAAAGAAAAGACGTAGTAAAATTATCAATGAGTTGACATCTTCATCATAATATCTTGGAAATGTGTGCAAGGTGACTTACTCTCATATACGGTGTCCTCTCCATTGACTAACAAACTCCTCAAAGCACTTATGACCCTTCAAATATTTGTTGAAATTATGAGTGCCTTATAATCATACGTTTGGCCAGCATATCAATTGTTTTCCTTGATGGACAGATTTGAAAAAGGTGCTTGAATTCCTATTGGAGATGCAAGTGGGACTTGAACACTGAAATAGATTTGAGAGAAAGTCATATCTTCTTCTCATAGGTAGAAAAATTGATCACTCAACACGTAGAATGCATGTGCGACTGATACTATATTTCATGTTACCTAATTTTTTCTAAATGTTGAGTATAGTTTGTTGGCAATTATCAACTATTCACTAGTGGCTTGGCCTCTTCAAGTGTGTAAAAACACATCAAACTGTCCTCAAATATTTTCTACTGGTTGTATAAATTTGTTGATTTGTAAGTAATGATGTGTTGAGATAGAAACAAACCCCCTACACTATTTTAATTTTCGCATCTGATGAAGTCAAAATAATATGGGGCTTCTTCATTTTGTTTTGGATTTCTTAGCCTACATGAACTTTGTCTTGTATTTATTTTTTTTACTTTGAAACATTTCATGAAATTTTCTTTATTTATTTTCGTCGGAACTTATTAGGCTCTAGAAGATGTGCATCAATCTTCTCTTTCCATGCTTGGTATTTAATTTTCTCAGTAGAAAATTTCCAAAATTTGTCCAAAACTCTCTTTTCACAACTCGCGGAAACTTTCATTCCCTTGCATTTCACAGGAGTAGTCAATCAGCTAGTAAATGACCATAGTCGCTTGAATCCTCCTTTAACAAACTGTATGAGGCATCCTCAAATACAAAACTAGCTTATAAATTTCCCTATTAAGTAGCACTATCTACTTAATTCATATACCATACACTTCACAGTCTGTGCTGGAATTCTGCGAATCTTTTGTTTTTGAAAAAATAATAACTGCGCTAAATATGAATCTCCCTTTCCTTCAAAAGGCTCCCATATAAAATGTGTATGAAATCCATTCTACCAAGTAACAAGGATAGCAACTTTAGAGTACAAAACTTCATGACAAGTACTAAGGCTGTCATTGTAGCTATTAATTTATTAGTTGCAACAAATAAGGGGACATCTGATGCATGTTAGACCCTCCCAAATAATAGATCTAAATTTTTGAAATCGTATTGTCAAGGAGCCGTTGTATTTGCACCCATTAAATGTTTTGGAAAATTATGTTCAATGTTTGCATGTCCTTCTTGTCTTTTCTAATGGCTAGTGTTATTCCCAACCCTTGAAATTTTATTGCTACCATTTCTTGTTAGAATCCATAGTGTCGTCTGTTGTAATTGAAGCACAGTGAGAATGCCCATAGCTATTAGTGAAACCTTTTTCTAGTTTAGTGTTCTCTACTATTGTGTGTGGAGCATGATTGTTCAGAGGTCTTTGTTTCAGCCGGATGTATACCCCAGGAAGTTTTGTACTCCCCTCCCCTAGAAGGTAACCCCTCTCTTTGTATGAGGGCATTGTATTTGAGGCTGTGAGATAGATGTGTATTCTGTGTGAGCGAGAAACAGAGAGGTGAGACTGTGAGAGAAAACAGAGGAAATTACAGTGGATTTGCTATAGGTTGTGTCTCTTCATTTTGTTGGATAATAGAAAGGAAGGACTGGCTGTTCGAGGTGGACGTAGCCCAAACTGGGTGAACCACGTATATCTGTGTCTCTCTTGTTTTGTGCGTTTTCTGTGTTTATATTTCTGCATTATTTCATGTGTTCCTTTGCTCCGTAATATATAATTTTCTAACAACTGGTATCAGAGCCGAAGGTCTATTTGGCTGATAAACTCGCAGGAAAGAAGGTTCCTAGTTCGAGCGGGAGCAATGGCGGAAAATGGTAAGTTTAGGGTCGAGAAATTTAACGGCCAAAACTTCTCGCTGTGGAAGATGCAGATGGAAGATTATCTGTATCAGAAAGATCTATATCTACCATTGGGTGGAAAAACAAAGCAACCGAAGGATATGGACGATGAAGAATGGAACCTTCTTGATAGAAAGGCACTCGGAACAATACGGCTGTGCCTTGCAGCGTCGGTCGCCTTCAACATTTCGAAGGAAACAA
>APFE030680316.1:18672-72553 GCA_000404065.3 Pinus taeda
TGGGTGAACCACGTATATCTATGTCTCTCTTGTTTTGTGCGTTTTCTGTGTTTATATTTATGCAATATTTTATGTGTTCCATTGCTCCGTAATATATATAATTTTCTAACATCTACAAGGAATAAAAAAAATATTACCGTTCAAACATCCTTAGCAACTCTATACTAAATATAGAAATAGGATGTTGAGTCCCATTTCTACTCCAAGAAAAATCATGAAAATATTTTAAAACTACAATAATTCTCTCAAGCAACCAACTCCATGATACAAGTAAACGATAACATGATAATGGAGTTGGTTTTGCAACAATCCTCCAAAAATGGCACCATTAAGTAGGGCTCCTCCTCCAAGTGGTTGACCATGTACCTACCTTCAAGAACAATGAACGAATCCTCCTTAGAAGCATGTGTGGCCTCCTCGAAAGTGGATTCCTTCTTGAAACCTTGAATGAATGCACAAAGACCATGAAAAACTCCAATAAAGTGGCACTTGTGGCATCATGAGTAGAACTTTCCATCAATAGTCAATGCAGAAGGCACCATTTGGAAAATCTGAAGGTAGAAGTGTAATCTACAAAGGAGAAGATGAAGTACAATTATTAATGAGTGGACATCTTCATCATAATATCTTGGAAATGTGTGCAAGGTAACTTACACTCATATAAGGTGTCCTCTCCATTAACTAACAAACTACTCAAAGGGGTAATTAACCTTAAAATATTTGTTGAAATTGTGAGTTCCTTATAATAATATGTCTGGCCAAGATATCAATTGTTTTCCTTGATAAACATGTTTGAAAAAGGTGTTTGAATTCTTGCTAGAGCTGAAAGTGAGACTTGAAAACTGAAAGAGATCTGAGAGAAAGTCATATATTCATCTCATAGGTAGGAAAATTGATCACTCAACACTCGAAATGCATGCGCAACTGCTACTATATTTCATGTTACCTTATTTTTTCTAAATTCTTGAGTATAGTTTGTTGGCAGTGATCAACAATTCACTAGTGGCTTGGCCTCTTCAAGTGTGTAAAAACACATCAAATTTTCTTCCAATATTATCTATAGGTTGTATAAATTTGTTGATTTGTAAGAGGTAATGTGTTGAGCTAGAAAAAAACCCCCTACACTATTTTAATTTCCACATCTGATGAAGTCAAAGTACTATGGGGCTTCTTCATTTGTTTTGGATGTCTTAGCCTACATGAACTTTGTCTTGCTTTTATTTTTTTTACTTTGAAATTCTTCATAAAATTTTCTTTCATTCTTTTTGTTAGAACTCATTAGCCTATAGAAGATGTCCATCAATATTCTCCTTCCATGCTTGAGAGTTATTTTTTTCTGTAGAAAATTTCCAAAATTTGTCCAAAACTCTCTTTTCACAGTGTGCAGAAACTTACTTTTCTATACCATTTAGGCCAATGAATTACTTGTCCAGTCCATTCTATGTTTTGGGTGAAGGTATCACACTTCTCCATTTTTAGAGAGATTCATTTTATGCCTGGGAAACTAGACATGCTTCCTTAGCAACTAGGTTGGTCATGGATTCATATTCTAGAAAATGGACTTGATTTAATTATCCAGTGGCATAGCTATTATCTGTTGCATCATTTTATGTAGCTAAATCCAGCATCATAGTTTCCACTACTTTGTTTATAACACGCTTTGGCATGTCCTTTAATGAAGTTTATATCTACAGCTCTCCAACACCTTTTTGTGTCCTTCCTACTTTCTCCAAGTCCCTAGACAGTGTGGGTATTCTAATTGATGTTACAGGAGAGGCACATTAGCAACCATTTGCCTCTTGGATGTTGAAATTGTTGAAATGATGCCTTGTTGAAACAATGCTTCAAGTAGAAGGCCTTATTAGCTCATTTTTGATGTTTGCATCTTGTAGTTTACTTTCTTAAGGAGACGATACATTACAAAGGCCTTGTTTTGACTTTATACATTTAACATCATCATCACTGGACACATAAATAATTCCTATCAAGAAGCTTGTACATTCAATGGACCACTATTTATGATTCAACTATAGGTGCTTTCCTTTATAATTTATATGCCATATTCCCTAGATGTATTATTGAATGTACAACTAAAGATTTGATCAGTTCTAAGTGTGTTTTCTCAGATATTTGAAAATACAAGCAACAGAGAAATATTTGTGAACACAAAATCACTTTTGTCAATTTTAAAAATTCCATGTTTGTTTTCTAATATTGACATCCAATCTGATATCATAAAGAAGACCAAGTACAAATTAACATTATGTTGCCTAAGATAGGGATCAAAGAAATGAGTGAAAACATTTTTGAGGTTTTGGAACTTAGCATTGCAAGATCAGATTGCTGATGTTCAAGCTGAAGATGTTGTGTCTATGCCAATTCTTGTATTCATTTCTAGCTATGATGTTACTACAACCATGTGTAGAAGATTGGAGGTCTTTGTTGAATATAACTCTAACAAAGTTCATGAAATTGTAGCTCATGATATTGGATACATTGCATGTTTATCTACTACTCCTTTAGAAATCGATTATGTAACCGACTTTTTGTGTCAAATCCAAACAAATGTTGGGTTGAAAGTGAATTTGGGAAACATGGATGTTCTTATATCAAGATTCTTTTGTGTTCAGCGTGATAAAAAACTTTCAACTAACTTAGGGAAAAGTGACCTTGATGTAAATTTATATCAGATATAAAGGAAAGACAAGCTTAATAATACAATTGTTAGAGTTTGCTTTTAGTATTTTTTAGTCTCTCTTTTCTAGACTTATTTTTATTGAATCATTAGAGAAAGTTCATGTCATTATTGCGGGAAGCATTTCTCATCTACTATGCTATGCAATCAAAAGTGGTCTTCTAGGAACAAAATAGTTGTGGATAAAATGCTTGTATATACTTCCACTTTATGAGAAGAAGGTTGTGAGGAGATAATTTTGTTTGAAAAAGCATTACTTCATTGAGAATAATGTAATGGATATTTTGTTTTAAGATGATGACGCATGAAACAAAACAAAAGAAGAAAATATTCTTGGAATATTGAAACATGCTTTGGAAGCCACTAAGGATCTCGATGTATTTGAGACTTTGTTGGAAACATAAATTATGAAAATGGCTTATGTCCATGGATATTTGTTTTTTTTTCTCATTTTATTTATTGATTGATCAGCTTGACATTTCAAATAGTTGGGTAAGAACAACATCTTCTAGGTTAATACATAAATCTGCTATTTTTAAATAGAAGGGAGGAATCATATCAATCCTTTTCAAGTTTCGCGGAATTAGAGATGAGTCATTTGATTACTTGAAAGCAAGGCTTGTCACAGACCTAGTGATGAGAAGTGAATTTGTAGAGGTAATTTTTGGTATACCAAGTGTAGATATTGTTCAGGAGATGGTCCCTGTAGTTCTTCCAAAGCCTTTAGTTTTACAATAGCAGGATTTCCATGCATTAGCTAATTTGCATGAATTGGAAACATAATTAAATACATTTTTTCCAGTTTTACTACTGGAATGGTGTCACAAGGCTCTATCATTGGTGTTTCTTCAGTCACATGCAAAGGAACTGGTTAATGTAATGCAATTCTATGAAGCCCAAACATGATCTAATGCTAGAGACATTTTTACTAGAGTGTTGCTAGTTCTACTTGAGGAGTTTGTACACTTCCTTAGGGATGCACATAGTGAAAATACTTATGCAAGGCTATCAAAGGTTCCAGATATGATTTAAGAGGTGGATTGTCTTGTCATTAGATCACATGAGCTTCTAGGATTTTTAAGGAATTACTTTATTTGACTTTTTAATTGCATATTTATACAAAAATGTTGTGTGTTGATGACTAGCCATTACAAAAGCAAGCATTGAGATGTTTGGAAAAGTTTATTGAAATGATTGGTCCTCATCTCAGTTGATCTAGCTGGCTCCAAATACACAAACAAGACGAAGAGGGCTTATGAAATATCAAAAAAAAAAATGTTTGGATTATGCTCAAACTAGATTCATATTAAATATCTCGTCATCATGATCGCGATGGTGCAAATGATTCGTCAATCCGAGTCCAGATGAGGGAGATAGAGGCAGTCAAAATTTTGGTTGAATTTTGCTAACTGCATAGGTTAATGGAGACACAATTTGGACTTTTTCTAGTAGACGGAATCCAACCAACTCCAGCTAGATTCTGGGTGAAATTGTTTCCTAGTTAAAATGACTCCTTTGGTAAAAAATACGAATTTTAAAAAATCCTCATTATTATTACAAAAATTAAAATATTATATATAAAAAGGAGTTGGTGGGTCACCACCCCCACCACCCCATGCCTCTACAATATATATAAACCATTGTATTAAAATGAGGAGGCTGGTGGGAGTTGAACCCATGGCCGGCGGTTCCGTCGGCCTCACCCATGTCACATCCCCACATGGCATATGTCAAAATGAACCAACAACCATATGTAACCAATAAAATTTTGCACCATACACAACCAACATTTATTACAACCAAAAACATGCCATAAAAATAATATGGTTCTGCGCCCATGTAACATCATTCAAATATATATTTGTTGTTAAAAATACATGTGCACCAGAGTATTTGGTGGGATTCAATCTTGGGTCTCGTGTGCCCAAGTGGGGGTTTACACCAACCCCACAATAGCCTTGCCTTGGAAAAATCCATCGTTGGTTCATACATAAACCCTTCATTTCATCTGCATGGGGGAGTGTTATTGGGAAATCTAGTGTCCACTTGGAGCTGCTAGTCCCACTAAGACTGGTAGCTATCTTAGAAACAAACAAACTAAAACCACTTTAGCTTTCCTTTATGAGACGTAGATAAGAGGGGAACAAAGGACACCAACCTCAGTCTTGCACTTGGTTCCTTGCTTGGTTCCTCTCCCTTTTGATAGGTTTTCGCTGCTCCTTCTTCGTCTACCCAGCTTCAAAGAGCACCTGTGGAATCAAAGCAGCATAATACTATTGAAGAATAGAGAATTACAATCATAAACAATACAGGACCAGATATGTATTGACCACACAAATGCATATATCATCAAACATACAAGAATGTGGAGGAAAACTTGAATAGCTTTATTAATATCAAGAATAGCAAAGAGGATTATAACCAATTGTTTTGACCCACCATCGTCCTCTCAGCATGAAAGCCCTTCTTCACCTCATGAAAAGCTTAGATCACCCAACACTATGATATTACACCAGGAAACCAACAACACTTCCTTACAAGATACAAGATTTCAGCCTCTGGATCTCTGTGATGAGGGATCCATATATAGATGATTGCAGGGGGTGAGTCAGCTTATGGGATTTTGATTAGTGTCCTCTCTCTGATAGTTCTTGGTTCCACTTGGAGATTGATGATTTCTTAATCATCCCTGCGTAAATTCAGAGAGGCAAGTGTCACAGGAGAAGTTTGTGGAAGATTCCATGATCATCCACCTTGCAAACTGTCTCTGCCATTTGTCTACTCTCGCCCATCGCACCCTACAGAAGGGATTTTCAGTATGCATCGCACTTTTTTCACTGAGCAGGTGAGATGCATCGCACCCTCTGTATTGGGCAGTCTGTATGGTCCAGTTTTGACCAGTTCTGAGCAGTTTTCTGTGGAGAATTTCTGGGAGATGATGTAATCAGCTGACCTTGTTACTTTAGGGCATGAAACAACACTTTTAGGGACTCAGAAGCCCTTGGTTTATGGACATATGTGATTTGGGTTTGTAGTGCCCAAATATGTCTGTAACACTTATGACCCATGGAAGGAACATACCTTCGAGTGCCTTTGACCAGTTTTCGCCTCCCTGCTTCACCGACACTCGTTCTTTCCACTGTATTGTAACATTCTTTTATTCTTTTTCTAGCTTAAAGAAAAAGACAAAAAATTGCATATTCCAAAAAAGAGTAGGAACAGGACAATATTTCCATTTATTGTTGGCAGCTAGAGTCAGTGATGTCACCCTTGAACAAAGCACTCAAAACAATGTCTCCTCCATTTGGGCAGGATTTAGTTTGACTTAGGTATGCCTTAACCTTGTTATTGAGTTAGTTCTCCTCCAATTGGTTATCTCTTCCAATCATATGGAGATTTCGTTTGTGCCTCCTACATGACAAAATTATAGAGTCATCATATGCTGCCACATAGTCATCATTGTGTCATGCTTTTGTTCAAGGGAAGTTAGCCTGAGTCGGCCTCTTTGCGGTGTCTCTTAATTCATTTTTCAGTTTGACATCCCTAATTGTCAGCGTCTTGTCTATCATCACATCAGTTATATTGGTTCTTTACTCGTGCCGGTTTGAGAAGGTCTCCATTGACTTCTTGCTAACGAGTCTTGCCCTTATCGACGACGACACCTTGCTCTGAGGATAGGCCTAGAGCCACACCCTGGCCCTATTTTCACTATTGATAGGTCACCTTGTTCTCAACATCGATTAGTATCATGGGTATTTGACTGAGTGGTTTCCCTTGTGTTCGACATCATCTTACACTATCACACATTGGGATTCGTGTAGTACCTTGGTTTCCATTTGACCCCATTGGTGGATACCTTGCCTCTATGTCAACTTTCATTATTGGTTGGTTCAGAGGGTTTCTGTCATGTGCTAGCCACATCTTGTGTATGCCAGAAACATACTTCGGTCGGGTTACTACATCTTTTTCGTCCGATTCCTTCCACATTATTGGCCTGCAGGTTACACTCGTGCTAGCTTAATGAAGGATGCTTTAATGCCTTCCTTCTAGTGGATCTTTCCCCATCAACTATGACTCATTGCTCTGGGGCAAAGGTCTAGAGTCCATTTGGCAATACCTTGGGGTTTGCAGTCATTAATGGCAGATCCTTCACTATCGACAGTGGGAAACCATCATTGTCTCCTAATCGATAGATTCTTCCAGGTGTTCGAATTCAGATCATTTATTCACACTTGTTAGATTGTACTGGGGTACCTTGACTCTCATTATCATCATCGGTGAGTAGTCTCATGTTTGTTAACGTTATACATCAATGACCAGTAATCAAACGATCTCTCACATGGTCAACTTCAACTCATTCATTCCCATTGTATAGAAATGTACCACAGTGGTCTGAAGACCTCGGGTTGCATCAACATTCACTGGTTCGCTTGATAGTTTCTCCTGTTGTTGCTAGTTGATACCATTCCACCTTATATGTTGCAGTCATTCATGGCGACATTCTATATGCTGGCACCCAATTTTGTAGTGTAGTGCCATATTATTCCATCATGTTCATTTGGTACTATTTGGATCAGTCTTTGATATCAGTGATCAGCTTCATCCTTTAGCATCATTGACATTCTTATATGTGATATTCATAAATGTACTTGTTCGATCATGATCAGATGATCCATTATGTAGCTCCAGTCTCCTATACTTGTATACTTAGTGGATCCACTTGAACTTGATATGCAGACATGCTTTACTTTATTTGAGCATGGTTACGCCCACCTCAGACAGTGTTTCTTCTGATCTCCTTTTGTGGCTTTGAAGGTTGAAATCTAGTGAAGTCCTTCTCAGTTTTTGATAGATTTCCTTTCCCTGTACTTAATACATTTCGTCCATCATGTACCCCTTCTGACCTCTTATATTAGGGGGCATCTGTTATAGCTCTAAATCTCACCCTTGATATTTTTGATACTGCACTTATGGCCTAGGGCAACCCCCTCCTTCCAGACCTAGTCCAAATACTTAAAAAACACCGTTTTACTCCCTATACGCGACATTTCCCTGAGCTAAACGTGTGTGTACACGGGTCAGTGTATACCCAACCCACGTATATGTCTTAAAACACTTAAAGAAAGTAAATATCCTTAATTTCGGGTGGAGATCATGGGTTTTACCTGTTGATTACCTATTAGTGCCCGTGGCCCAACTATTGCCAACGAATTACCAGCTAAAAAACTACTTTGGGGGAAGTATACAAAGGCTTCAATGGGAAGGCCTAAGGGAGGAGAGAATAGAGAGAAAATTACTCTGCTAAGTTTATCCTTGATTAGGTTTGAAGATCCCTGTGCTTCCAACACTTCCCCCATTACAGTAAACCCTTGTTTCCTTGAGTTATGATGTCATTTCACTAGTTGAGATATCTTTGTGTGAGTCATGGAATGAGCCTTTTGAAGACTTGGGATTGGACGGATCTAGAGGACGGTTCTGCTTGGAGCTAGTAAGAGGAAGATTCAGGTGATAACATTCCTTGCTTTGTTTTAGTTATCTGCAATAAAGAAACATTTGTCTTGTTCCCGAAATGAATCTTCTTCATGCATATGATATTATTGTTATGGTTTACATATGAATAATTGTTCAAATGTATAACTAACCACCTTCCAATATGTTATGAAGTTGATTTCTATATGATACTTGGTCCATATATTTCTATGCTTCTTTGAATTAGTTGTTTTGTAGGTTTAAGGATTGAGAGGAACTCCAAGAGGGTTTGGACCCTAGCTAGATCTACCCGAATGAAGGACCCCAAGGTGCACCTCTCTTTGCGTAGTTTGCTTATTTAAGTATCATGGCTATGTGGAATGCTTGTTTTTTACTATAGATAACCCCCTGCTCTGCTAGGGTGTTAACCCAAAACCCTAGGGGACTTTGTACCTCAACATAATTGGCGGCTCCACTGGAGACAACAGTATTCTTGTTCCTAGCTTCGTTTAATTTAAGCTAATCAAGGCTCGGCCACCGGTGTTCTTGCTATAGCTGGTTTGTCTGTTCCTGTAGGAACTCATACTTTAAGTCTGAGCAGTTTCTTTAGACTTCTTTTTTTCTTTTTCTTGTGAAATCTTATATATGCACTTTTGTCAGGTTACAGTAGTGTATGTATGCAAGTTTCACCATATGAACCCGCGTATACGTAGGTTTCCTTGGGCTGAATTGCGTATACATGCTGCTATGTATTGACACAGTCATGTATACCCTAATTTTCCAATATTTTGTCAATTCTTTCTGTTTATGAAGATTTTTTTACAGGTTTGAGTATTTCTTGAGTAATCAATTTTTATTGTCAGTCTTTGGTTTTGCAACAAGTTTCCGATTTCGAATTCTCTCCTATTGTGGAAAGCTTTGGTATTGTTTTTGTTTTGTTTCACGTGTCATCATTTGTGATTGAACACACAAGATTTCTTTATGAGAATCTTAGCTATTCTAGTCTTCCAGAGAAGAAAGTTTGGTTTCAATCTTTGTGACAAACTTTATCTTTGTGATCTTCTTGCTTTGTGTCAAAACTGCATCTTGTGGCCATTTGCTTTTCTCGCTTTTCGAAAGTTGTTGAGTGAATATTTTGAAAGTTTTCTTTCTTGGTCCTTTGATCATTGTCACCAAGCTCTTTTTGCTGCTTTTTCATCATTAATAGCATCTTGAAACACCTATTTTGTTGAGTTTTCGCCCATTTTGAGTTGATAACTTGCAAGGTGTTTTTGTTGCCTAATTTTCAGTCTCAAAGTTTTCAATAGTATTTGGAGCACTTTTGAAAAGCTGTTTTTTGTTTTTCCTTTTGAAGAAAACTTCTTAAAAAATTGGTTTTTTCTTTATTTTGCCCTGTTTTGATTTGGTTTCTTTTTGTGAGTGAAAGTGCATTTTGTTTGTCTTGAGATTTGCTTTTAGTTTTTGGACGAAAATGAGCATTAGGAACTTATATTCTATCTAAACATCTTAAGTGGCTAATTAGAAGTGATAAACAAGTTACTTTCATTCTTTGCTTTAGAGTAGTCTTAAGTTTTTTGCATCAACATATACTCATTGCATTAGGATAGTTTGTGCATCTTTCAAGGCATCCATAGTTTTTGTTAGTTTTTGTGAGTGTGAAGCTTGTTAAAAGAAAAGAAAAGAGAAATTTATTGCTTTCTTAGAAGTTCCTTAGAACCTGGTAGAAATTTCTTTCATCGAAGAACAAAACAATTGAATTTGCATATAGTTTGGGTTTTATTAATTTCTTTTATGTCGAATAACACCGCAAGTTTCACTTCCGTTTATCCCTTGACATAAGAATAGCCCATTTAAAAACAAGTGCTAACTAAAATATACTAGAACTTTTTTATATTGTCAATCTAGACACACCAACAAGTTTTAGGATATTTAGGGCCTTGGATTAGGTGAGTGGAGAGAAAACTCTCCAAGGCCAATTTATACTATCAAACGTATAAGTCTAAATAACGAGTACAAATCTAATAGCGTTAGGGAGACCAGGAAAGGTCCAGATCTAGGAGTTAAGCATGAGAGTTTTTGAAGATAAGGAAGAGAGATACCCCCTCTCCTACTTGTCGGATCTTACCTCAAGCCTATTCCACCTGGCTTCTGACATCAGTTGGTAACCTTAGTTGCTTATCCTAGGTATCTACATAGGTGGCTGCAGAGGGGAATCCCTTGGCACTTGAGGTTGACATTGTATCACTCTCAGCAGTACTTCTGGAGGGCACCCTTGTGAATCTTAGGGGCTTGCATCAACACAGGCTATTGTTTGGAGGTTAGCGTAACTTCGTCTGATACCTTCACTAGTAGGCCTGGGCCATCATTATCCCCAACTATCTTTGGAAGGACCCTTTATCCTCAGAAACTTTTTTATGAATGAGGCTTCTATTTTCTTCATTTTCCATTATTTTCCTTCATATTTCTCCTCATATGCAACCTGCGACCTTTCACCTCCTTTTTTTCGTAATTTCCATTATTTTAATAAATAAATTCCTAATGCCTTTCCAAAATCTTAGCCATTTCCTTTGGAAATTACCTTAGCCATAATAAACCAAATTAACAACCACTAGGATTTTTCTCCCACCATTCAGGTTGGAATACATGTCCCATCGACCGTGGCCTTATATATATCTTCATGTAATTTTCACCAGGGCTGTTATAGAACCCTCCCCCTTGAGGGAACACCTTCCTTATTGTTTAATGACACCTATAACCAACAAGATTTCTGAAAAAAAAAAATATACTAC
This sequence comes from Pinus taeda, assembly GCA_000404065.3. NCBI lineage: Eukaryota > Viridiplantae > Streptophyta > Pinopsida > Pinales > Pinaceae > Pinus > Pinus taeda. The sequence continues at coordinate 29,626 of APFE030680316.1, forward strand.
CCATGGAGCTTTATAACATAGCTTGTTGTAGTATTCACATTGAGCATTGCTAAAACATGAAAAACATACCATTTACTGGAGCTTTATAACACAACTCATTACAATATTTACAATAACCACATACACACATACACATTTTCTTCAATCGGAAAATAACCATACTACCTATGGAGTTTTATAAATCCAGCTCAACACAATATTTACAATAATATACACATATGCACATTTTCTCAACCAACAAATAAAAAGGATATCATGCCCGCATCTGCAACAAGGGAATCTAGAGGTGCACACCTCCAGCCTTGAAGTAATAATAGGATTCACCTCCTTTCCAGTAACTCTAGAATCCACTGCAAAATCAAATCTGCATCTAATGTCCAACGCTATAATCTCGCACCACCTGTCCTCTCAGTGAACAGTTACTGGCTCATTGTTCTAGGGCGTACTCCTAATGTGCATTTGATTCCATTTGGCAATGTTAATGACAAAAACAAATCCATCAACAACCTTTCCTTCTTTTCTACACAGTCCCTTGAGAAATTTGGTCATCCCCTTTTGTGCAGTCACACACCTTCCAAGTTTCGTTTTCTCCCCCATCCCGTGCAGTCCATCCCTTGGCAAGGCTTCCTCACACCAGAAGATACAAAAACCAAGGCATATCCCTACCTTAAAATCATCATACCATTCATAGCATTCTCATGGCAATCAATGGTCACTATTTGGTACCAGTGTCCCACAATGGCCCTGCTCTTGAAGTTCTTTACCAACATACTCCTTCCTTTTCCAATTCCTTTTGTTGTTGCTGCTAATTCTTGCAGTTTATTTCAACTACCCATCTGGGCATGTTCATGCATTCCTGTACCAAGCACATAATTTCCATTAGATTCAAAATAAATTGAAATAACTTCAAATCTTACCTCATTAGTGTTTCATCAATAAGGTACACTTGCAATCTTTTTTACTTCCTACCACAGCAAGTCAAACTAACATCTTTGATAAAATCTCCATGTATAAACATATCACATCAAGTTAGCTCAAAACACAACCATCATAGATCAACATCATAAATCACATATAACCATAATAAACCAAAATCATAAATCTCATGCATAATAAAACTGAAATAAAATACTAATACTTATCCTTTAGTCAACCCTTAGCTTCTACCTTATCTTTATTCTGTACACACTTTGGATCAGTTGCTAGTCCCAAAAAACACCAAGTTCCTTCTCCTCAACCATCTGTAGATGCACATAGTGTACATCCCGCATAATAAAACTGAAATAAAATACTAATACTTATCCTTTAGTCAACACTTAGCTTCTACCTTATCTTATTCTGTACGCACTTTGGATCAGTTGCTAGTCCCAAAAAACACCAAGTTCCTTCTCCTCAACCATCTGCAGACGCACATAGTGTACATCCCACACATACAACCACACACAGCATACCACACCATGCAATACATGCATTTACACCTGATAGACAATACATACACCTACACCTAGTGTACAACACAACACGATACATACTCCTACATCTGGTTTACAACACAACACAACACATATACGTACCCAATGTACATCACAAGACATACATTCCCCACACAACGTGTGACACCACAAAATGTATACACATACACCCAATATACAAGATAACTTATACATCTATACCCAATGTACAACCCCACACAATACATGTACCTACACCTGGCGTACAACACAACAAAATACATGTACTACACAAAGTAAAACACAATGAGTACGCATATAACGATACCACAACTACACAATACACATACATAGTACCACACGTACACAACATAACATGTACGACATGCACACAATACCACATGTACACCAGTACCATATGTACAACACATACACAGTACCACCTGTACAAAGAACCACCTACACAACGTGTGGTCAACATCACATGTACACGACACCACCTGCAAAACGTGTACACAACGCCACATGCATGACATGTACACAACACCACCTGCACACAATTCCACTTGTACCACATGTACATGGCACCACATGCTCACAAAACCACTTGTATAATCATTCACACAACACCATCTGTACATAGCACCATATGTACAAAATTCACACAATTCCATATGTACATAACACTCCATATACAACATGTACATAGCACCATACACAACACTACATATCCAACATGTGCACAACACCATATTCACACAACACCGCATATCCATCATGTACATACCATCATTTATACCCAACATTGCATATGCAACACTCGCACAACACTATTTGTACCACCCTATACATAACATTGCATAAACACCATGTACACATGCTATATATAGACAAAATTGCATGTGCAGAACATCACAAATGCAACATGTACAACATATACAACATATGCACAAAAATAGTACCGACACACATCACCACATTGTCTCTACCAGGAAAACTTGCTTCTAGTGTCCTATCCATGCTTGTCCTAGCATGTCGCAGACCACACTGGTTTCATTTCGTTGCTGCATCCCTCAGCATTACCTATCATAACATAAACATAAGCATAATACAAGCATAAAATACCAATTCATATCCACATGATATTGACCTCATATATTTTTCATGACTAATCTTCATAAGACCAGGAACCTCTTCATGTCATTTTCCTGTGTAAGAAATCATTCCTCCACACTAACAATTCTTGATGACCTTGTCGGATAGTGACACAGATACATAGATACATACACATATACAAGCATTAGCATAAACAATCATGATCTTGTTAGGCAACGATATGCATACATACACATACATACATATAAACATCAACATAAAATAATAATGATCTAGTCATTCAACAACATATATTCATGTATACGCATATAGACATTAGCATAATCATGATCCCAACATAATTACATAAGGTCAAGGTTAAAAGAACTTCCTTATTTGTGCATAGCATGCACAACATTTATAACAATCGTTCCCAACATAGCCAAATCACTTGATACCTCAGATCCATTTACTTTACCCTTCCTGGTTACCTTTCTCATGACTATCTTGTCATCATCCATTTACCACAATGGACCCAACCAATCCAACCGATTGTCAAAGTCTTACCTTCTGTTGCACTTACTCATGCATAAAGCTTCATCTGAGTCTTTCATTACCTATTAGGCACCACACAACTCTCCCTGAGCTCCATTAAATTTCCTCCTTCCCCAATTAATTCCTAAGTCACCAAAAACAATAAAGGAAATACTGAGAAGAAAAAAGGAATAAAACCATGGAAAACCAACAACAATACGAAACCAAGAACAAAGTGGCATAGTTATGCACCAGACACAATCAAAATTTCCATTCAAGTGCAACAATCGCAAAATACCAAAAGCAAAATACTAACAATAAACACCATGATGCAATCCCCATGGTTCCCAAGGAAAGTTGAACCTGGGCCTTCTTCATAATTTCATGGAAATTTCCTTGCGATGCCATACCCTACATCATATTACCATAAACACATTAATGTCAATGCATAAATAAACATAATGGTATACAAGTTACCTTACCTTGTTGTGTCAAATGCATTTCTTACAACTAAACACATCCACGCCATCTCCCAAGGGATTCCATTTTCCTTGACAGATCCACCTGCAACTAGAGACTGGCTAATATACCTGTCAAGTACATGTTCATGACTATAGAACATATCCACATAATGTCAGACAAAAACAAGGTTAAGAAGACTTCTTGTATGCGAGGAACTCATCATTTGGAATTAGGGTTTCCAAACATATCCAAAGGAATTCTTTTCCAATTCCTTTCTTTTACCCTTTTAACCTTGTTGCAATTTAGGCCTACTATGTACTTTCACATCACCCAACTATTAGTTATATAAACATATCAACTATTACCTTGTCATACTAATACTAAGCATGTTTCCTGCAACTATTTACCCATGTCAATCACACATTCCAAATATCAAGACAATCATATCTATCAATTTGAAATCAACCTTTACAAAAATCATGTCATAATACATAGTCAACTCATAGTCATTAGACAAAATTCTACAACTATCACCTACTATACTCAAGAACATATCAACTATCTCAACACATGTGTGTTAATACACTTTTCTCAAAACAAGATCATTGGAGCACATACTCGTATTATGAAACTTGCCAAACATTCAACCAACTTGCAACCATACCATGTTAAATAAATCAACTAGACAACATAATCAAACAGTCAAGTACTAAATATACGACATAAGCAAAATCATACCTTTAAATGTATCTCAAGGGAGGCAATCTCGTCTGCACAATAAATCCATGTTAGCATGATACAAATTTTGATCTAAGTGGATATTTGTGGCCACCCGCCAATTCCACTTGGACCCCCACCATTGTTTCTTTCAGTTTTTCAATTTCCTTATTTGTAGCACAATTTACTATTTTTAGTAGTTTTTTGAGACCTGAATTTCCAAAGCCGTTTTGAGGCCCTAAACGACATTTTTCTTCAGAAAACTGGGATCAACATGGGTCCATGGACTAATGTTTCTCATCCCAAATTTGTAGCCCTTGGATAGATCTTTCTATTGAGGTATTGTGCATGTCAAACAAAGATCGTATGCCAAAGTTACAACCCCTAGAAGTTGATGTACCAATTTACCCAAAACGGGGCCCATAATTTGGTGCTTCATCTCCTAGGGTTAGAATTTTGGATGTTTAGGGTTTTCCATTATTTCTCAACAATAAATAGGCCTTTGAGCCTCATTGTAAGATAGTTCAAAGGCATGTATTAGCCACATCTCTCCTTAGAGATAAGCTATCCTCGCCCGAGCTAGTTTATTTCCATTTCTATTTGTAAGTATATTTTAGTATTTTACATTAATGAAATGAAGTATTATTTCTGTTGTATCTCTGTGTTTACAGTTATCTCTATAATTTGGTGCATTCCTATTTAAATCAGGATCTGTGGTATCAGAGCGGTCTACTCTTTCTCTGTTTTTCTTTGCATGTCCCTAATGAGGTCGGGATATAAGGAGTTAGGGCTTGAACTAGTCGAAACTTTGCAAGACTAGCCTTGCAAATCATGATGGCCTCTCATGGAAAATGAAAAGAAAGACGAGGGGGAAGGAGATCCTATCAAAATCTTGCTCAAAGAGGCACTCAAGCAACAAAGGAATGCGATGATGGACAACTTTTCCCAGATCCTTCAGTGGCTACCTAGGGGTGACACATCTACTTCTAGCAGCTACTCTGGAAGTGCTACACCCTTTATGGTACATGTTAAATTTGACATTCCCATATTTGAGGTTCATATAGATGCAGACGCTGTAGATAAATGGTTAAATTTGCTAGAAGGATATTTTTCTATTCATGATTTTTCCAGTCGGGAAAATATTACTTTTGGTCTTCTCAAAGCCGCACCCCACATCAAGGACTATTGGGAAACCTACTGTGAGAAGAAGGATGATAGTACGCCCTCACTGTTTTTAGCTGTACCCACTTGAAATTCATTTGGAATTCCATCAAGGAGCAATACTACCTGTCAGAACCTATGAGTATGAATACACAAAGTGGACCATGCTGTAGCAGGGAAGGGACCAAGACGTGTTGTAGTTTACCAATATTTTTCATACCCTTCGCGCAAAGTTGGGTATCAAGGATTCTGAGCTTTATTTGGTACTCAAATACCGTGGCTACCTACACAGGTACATATAGGATGAGATGGAGGTCTTTTAGATATCCTCACTCAGCACGACGTACCAATACATTGTCAAGATCGAGAAAAAGTTTAAATAGAAGAAGCGAGACTTTGGATCTGCAAATTTGAAGCAAGGGAAAGGCACCCCCAAAATGTTAAACAAATAACAAAGCCAAAGAAGGGTGGCCTAGGACAACCCACCAAAGCTGCAAGCAAAGAACAACATTGCGAAGCTGAAGAAGGACACGGGAAATTGTTGTGAGTTCCATAAGAGCTCCACTCACAACACAAGTGAGTGTGAGGCCAAGCAGTCATTGGTGGTTGAGCTAAAGTCTTCAGAATCAAATGCATGTTCAGACTCTGAGGCAGAACCCGATAAGGGGAATGACAAAGGGAATCAGATTATCAACATGGATCCCAATGCCACTGCTGCCACCACGAGGATCCAGAAGGAGGAACCTGAAGATCCAGAGGACGAGGAGCGCCTTTTCCACTCCCAGATGTGGGTAAAGGGCTCTTCGCTACAGTTCATTGTCAATAGTGGGAGCCAAAAGAACCTCATTTTGGTAGAGGTCGTGAAGTAGTTGGGCTTACCAACCACAAAACATCCATAGCCGTACACCACTGAGTGGCTTCACCAATGACAAGATATTCACGTGAACCAATAGTGTTGCCTTCCATACAACATCAAGCCCTTCATGGATGAGTTATTGTGTGAAGTTTCTCCCCTTGATGTTTGTGATGTATTATTACGCCAACCATACTTGTGGAAGTGACATGTTGTATATGAGTCAAGGCCTCATGCTGTTATTGGTACTTTGGGAAATAAGTTGTATAGGATACCGGAGGTAGCACTGTCTATTGCTATCTCTTTGGTTATTGCAAAAAAATGCAGTAAGCTCATTTCCAAAACTAGGAAATTTGATTTCCTAATGATACGCCTCAAGGAAAGAAGAAGATGGTGGCAATGACCTCCATACATGGTCCCTCTACACAACAACTATAGATGGACAAGGTCGTGGAGGAGTACGAGGACATCTTCACCTCCCCCACAAGGGTGCCTCTGCACTGTCAAGTCAAGCACTCCATCGATCTGACCCCAAGTGCACCGCTTCCTAAAGGACCAATCTATCAGTACTCCATTCTAGAGAATGATGAAATCAAGAGGTAGATTAAGGAGCTACTGCAGAAAGGTCACATCTGACTGAGTTCATCACCCTGTGGGAGCCTAATCGTGTTGGTATAGAAGAAGGATGGGACTTGGAGACTTTGTAATGACTATCAGGTGCTAAACAAGATCACTATCTGGAATAGGTGCCCGATCCCACGGATTGATGACCTTTTGGACCAACTGAAGGGGGGAAAATATTTCAGCAAGATTGATTTGAAGTCAGGATATCATCAAGTACTGATCGAACCCTCTGATGTGTGTAAGATTGCCTTCAAAGCCAAGGAGGGCCTTTTCAAAAGGTTGGTTATGCCTTTTGGGTTGACGGATGCTCCTGCAACCTTCATGATGCTAATGGATGACATCTTGTGACCATTCACCAACTCATTTGTAGTGGTATACTTGGATGACATCCTGATCTTTGGCCAAAGTTGGAAAAAGCACCTCCACCACATCCAACAGGTTATCCAAACACTGCGACAACACAAGTTATGTGCCAATTTGGAGAAATGCACTTTTGGCATGACCCAAGTTTAGTATATGGGATACATTATTAATGAACAAGGGGTGCATGTGGATCCAACCAAGATCCAAGTCATTCGGGATTGGCCATCTCCAACCACTTTAACAGAGCCCCATAGCTTTCTAGGTCTTTCCAACTTCTACAACAGGTTCGTGTTGGGATTCTCTCATATCACTTGGCCCTTGAGTCAAGTCACCAAGGGAGGTGCGAAAAAAAAACCTTTTATTCTAAATATCAACAAAAGGCATTCACAGAGTTGAAACATCATGTCTGCTCAGCACTAGTGCTCGCATTTCCAGACTTGCAACAACCATTTAAGATTGAGATAGTTGCCTCTGACTATGCTATTGGGGCAGTCCTTACTCAACACGGGCATCTAGTGGCATATCGAAGTGAGACACTTTCAGACACAGTCCAGAAGTATCCTACTTATGACAAGAAGATGTATTCCATTGTGTAAGCCTGCCGATAATGGAAGCATTACATTTTGGGGAAGGAAACAGTCATCCACACACACCACCGGCCCTTGCAATTCATACAGACACAAGGGAAGTTACAGAATGATCACCATCACAATTGGTCCACATACTTGCAACAGTTCCATTTCAATATCAAATATAAGAAGGGTAGCACCAATAATGTTGCAGATTGCCTTAGTTGACCACTGATCATGGTGATAACTACAGTGCTCAAGTCTTGTGGGTAGGAGAATTCTGATTGGCCACTTCTCTACAAAAGTGACCCATAATTCAGCTACACATACGAGACACTCTTAGAGGGTCAGCGTGTTCCACATTTTCACCTCCAGGATGCCCTATTATGCTACCTGAGTCACCTTTGTGTTCCTTCAAGTGAGCATGCCAAGATGATTTGGGAAGCACACTATAGTTAGGCTACTGGGCATTTTAGGGTCGAGGAAATGGTGGCAGTACTACAGAAGTATTCTATTGGCTGAATTGTCGACAGGATTTCGGGAAGTACATCAGATCCTACACTGCCTACACCATTGCCAAACTGACCATCAAGAAGAAAGGCCTCTATACTCTGCTACCTACCCCTAGTCGACCTTGGGAATCCATCTCCATGGATTACATGTCCGGCCTTCCTTCTACTAAGCATGGAAATGACTATGTTTTGTGGTCGTCGATAGGTTCTCAAAGATGGCCATTATGGTGGCTTGCAAGAAGAATATCATAGCAGAAGCCATTGCTAAACTCTTCTTTGAACGAGTGTGGGTACACTTTTGGATCCCACAGTCTATCATCTCATATTGAGACAACAATTTCCTCAGCACATTTTGGTCTAGTCTCTGGTTGATGCTAGACACCAAATCACTAAGTCCATAGCCTTTCATCCCCAAACTAATGGCCAAATAGAAGTTGTCAATAGGATGATCGTACACATTCTGCACATGTACAACTCAAATCATCCACACACATGGAATGTAAGCCTCCCCTATGTTCAGCATAGCTATAACCGGGCTCTCCTCAGCTCGACTAGCCACAACCCTTTTCAGGTGGGTTTGGGATTCCAGCCATTATGTCCCATTGATGTGGCCATGACATTTGTAGCTACTCAGGCAGATTCGGATCATGTACAGTCTAAAACAGATAAGGAAAACAAATTCATTAAGCACATCCAACATATCTGCCAGTAGGTCCACGACATTCTAGATAAATCAAATGCCAAGTGCAAGCAATGACATGATCAACATCGGGTGCCACACAAGTTTCAGGTGGGCGACAAAGTCTGGTTGCATTTGCAAAAGGAACGCCTTATCGGAGCCTATCGAAAACTCAGACCACTCTGATATGGTCCTTACACCATTACCAAAGTTGTGGGAGACAATGCATTTGATCTCAACATTTCCCCATTCCTTGGCCTGCACCTAGTGTTCGATGTGGTTTTCCTTCGGCCATACTTTCCACCATTACTAGACACGTTTAACATTGCATAACAACTCACACCAACAGAGTTAAATCCAGATTGCATGCAAAAAGATGCAACTGATTGGATCATGGACACACAAATCAAGAAAATTCACCAACAGAAGATCCAACTATATTGAGTTTTCAAAGCATGCCAACTCCTTCACCAGGGCAAGTGGCTCACTAGGGACCAAGTTCAGTAGAAGTTTCCTCATCTCATGGAGGAACTCAATGAAATGGGGAACATTTCTTCCTAAGGGGGGAGGAATGATCTAGGTGGATATTGGTTGCCACCCACCAATTCCACTTGGACCCCCACCATTGTTTCTTTCAGTTTTTTAGTTTCCTTATTTGTAGCACAATTTACTATTTTTGGCAGTTTTCAGGTCCTAAACTTCCGGAGCCGTTTTGAGGCCCTAAACAACATTTTTTTGGAAGGTTAGGAGCAACATGGGTCCATGGACTGATGTTTCTCATCAAGAAGTTGTAGTCCTCGGATAGATCTTTCTAATGTGGTATTTTGCACATCAAACAAAGATCATATGCCAAAGTTACGACCCCAAGAAGTTGATGTACTAATTTACCTAAAACGGGGCCCATGGTTTAGCGCTTCATCTCCTAGGGTTAAGGTTTTGGATGTTTATGGTTTTCCATTGTTTATCAACAATGAATAGGCCTTCTAGCTTCATTGTAAGATAGTTCAGAGGCATGCAGCCGCCACATCTCTCCTCAGAGATAAGCTACCCTCACCCAAGCTAGTTTATTTCCATTTCTGTTTGTAAGCATATTTCAGTATTTTACATTAATGAAATCAATTATTATTTTTGTTGTATCTCTGTATTTATGGTTATCTCTATAATTTTTTGTGTTACTATATAAATCCGGATCAACTTCACAACATATCAACTCAAACATAAATCATGATATCCATAACAGTAACTAACTAGCATGTTTACATCATAAGCTCATAAGCATTTGTCATTCATGCATAACAATCACATATGTACGATCAGTCTAGATTAGTATGACACCATCTCACAAATATATCAGCTTGTACCTAAATATCACAACCATAACCATCTGCATAGGTCAAACCAAGTTAACATAATACATATAACATCAAGATATTCAATGCAATGAACATAACCATCACGCATATGACCAATCCAAATTAAAACATCAAGATCTCAATGAAATAACCCCAATCATCAAGTTAATAGCATATAAAAACAATAAGATATATATCATGCTCATCAACAACATATAATTTAATCACCAAGTTATCTAACATAAAACAATAATAAAAATGAATACAACCACAGGTTACCATCATTCTTAACTATCTAACTCATGTGCATATGACAATGTTAATCAACTATCATTTATCATGTATGGAACCATAACATCAAAATACATGTGCGTAAATACCCTAATGCATATAACAATCTTTAACATACATACGTTCATGCTTGACATACAAAATTGTATGATAAAATTCTCTTGCCTCGAGGTCCAATGCTGCAGCTTCACTTTGATGGTCTGCAACTCTTACTTTACCTCATTCAACATATTAGCATCATAACATACCAATAGCACCATGATGACCTAAATTGCATACCATGAATTCACAAGGCATGTTTGACTTACTATTCATGCATACCTATAACCAAGACCATACATGCATAAAAACTGCATATAGACATATAACACATGAGTGCAAAACCATATACACATCCTTCTAGCTTGAGTCCAGTCATCAATGCATGACCATATCAACTACAAAAAGCATGACCTAATGCATGACAACAAAAACCACCTCACTTGCATTTGATAACATGTGAACACCAACATGCATAACAATGCATAATCAACCATACAGACATGAATACATAATCCACAACAACACCTTCAACCTTCACATTGAAAAATCACTATGACCATGATCAACACCATGCAAATGCAATAAACACATGGACTACATGCATAAGGATAATGTATGCAACCAACATGAAAGCATGATCAACACACAACCCAAGGAGAGCGCAACCACACTCTGGTACCACTCTATAACATCCTCCTCACACATCTACCCAATCAACCGGCCAACCAAGGTAAGTATGTGACAAGAGGCCACTATGATAAGACTTAAGCTTGTAGGTAACCTTAAGGAAATGGAATCGACAAAAAAAGGCCTTACAAACCTCCTTCGGGTGCTTTAGGATGTTAGGAGCTAATCCACTTGCTCTAGGTGCACAACCTATGAGTTAACGTAGAATTTCAATGAACTAAACCCAATTTCACTCCCATGACAAGGAATTCATGCTACTGGAACCCTATAGTAACTCCCACAATGCCTACAAGGGAGAGACTGCTATCCTTTTCAGCTAGTTCTATGCTAGATACTGTGAGAATTAAGCCACTTTTTCAGGGATAGTCTCGAAACCAATGCCTAGAACTTGATGGGACTTTCCAAGGCAATAAATGACACCAAGGAAAACCCTCTAACACAAAACTTGATCAAGTGCTTGACCTAACCAAGCCTAACCATGAACGACATTTTGTGAAACACTTAGTAAGTATGCAACCTACAAGTGTAAATAACATATATGAGCATAGGGGTCTCATACTATCTAAGATTCTCCATGAAGAATTTTTTCCTTATCACTTTAACTATCATTCCATCCATTAGCTCATAGATACATTTCTCATTCATTTACAAGTAAAAACATGATGAGAGCCATACATAGTTGCTGACATAAAACATATATATAACCAACATAATAGGGATAGAAATATCAATGAAATCATAGCCATATACACCACATATAAACCATCATAATACTCATAGAAATACTAGGAGAAATAACCTTTCATTAATGATGAAAAATCCAAACCTAGGATTGGACTTCCACATTCACTTGAACCTCAAATGGTTGAGCCAAATATATCTTCAACCATTCACCATTGTCCCATATTCCAAGAATGAATGTGGGATATAATAGAACACATCAATCAAAACTCATCTAGGGCTTACAGAGGCCATCCAATTCAACCCATCAAACAATGATTCCATCACCCAGTTGGACATCATCAAAACCATCATCAGATTGGTCTCCATCTAAGCCTTCTAGGTATTCCATAGTGTTTGTCCAACCAAGGGTTCCAATACTAGTGACTAAACCCACAACTTATACAGGGATTCCAGATTTTTTTTCCAACCATAGCATCCAAAACTAGTAACTCAACCCACCAGGGGCTTCCAGAGTGTTTGTCCAACCAAGGATTCTAGGACTAGTAACTCAACCCAAGTTGCTATAGGGCTTCTAGAGCGTTTGTCAAACTTTCAAGGACTAGTAACTCAACCCAAGCTAAGGAAACATGAGAACCAATCAAAACAATCAATGAACGTAAACCCACAATCACCATGGATATCTGGGAAATGGAAAGGCTAGGTAATCCACTGTCAATCCCGACCATCCTCCATGCCAATGACATATCATAACCAAAAATCCACATGCATATGCCATGCATGCCAAAACTAGTGAGGACAAAATACATGCAACTTGGTACCTACAAGAAAAAATATTGTAGCTGCTAATCCTGGTGCCCTCTTGTGCTTTCCTTCTCTTCCTTTGCCTTATTACTCCAAAAATCCAAGTATGCCACACCCTCCAAGAGTGCTCCAAGAAAACTCTATGTATCCAAGAGTATGAGAGAGAGAGAGAGAGATAATAGAAGATACATCCACCAAAACTTGTCAAAATCTTACCATCTAATCCTCAGAAGCCTTTTTATGAATGAGGCCTCTATTTTCTTCATTTTCCATTATTTTCATAAATAAATGCTAATTAATGCCTCATGCCTTTCCAAAACCTTAGCCATTGCCTTTGTCAATTCCATTAGACATAATAAACCGAATCAACACCTACTAGGATGTTTCTCCCACCATTCATCTTGGAGTACATGTCCCATCAATCGTGGTCTTATATATTTTTTACATAGAATTTTCACCAAGTTTGTTGCATACATCAACATGATGTCACTATGTAGGACACGTGGCATGCAAATTCGACGCTTTTGAGTACCCTAGTGGGCTAGATTTGAGTGACGTGACATCACTTAGATGGCACCACATAGCATTGTGACATCAACATGAGCACAACTTGAAAGGAGTTTCCTGGAAGAAAAACCTGAAAAGCAACAACCCAGAAGAAAAAAATATGTAAGGAAAAAACATGGAAGAAAAAAACTTGAAGGAAAATCTCGGAAGGCTTGAGCCTGGAGAAAAAACCAAGGCGAACAAAGGAAAATGTCCATGGTAAGAGGTCTGGGAGACAAAGCTTTTTCCGATAGATAACAATATGTCAAAATAGAAAAGCATGCCCAGGTCATGGTTTTTACGACATTTTTGTGTGGTTTGGTGAGCGAAGGCATGAAGTTCTTGTAGTGTTAATTTAGAAATTAGGGATATAGAAAAAAAGAGCCCACGAAGGTTAATTTGGAAGTAATTTATTCAAAATCCTTCAAGATTTGGGATGGATGATTCGACAACTTGGAATTTGGCAGTTATGTCAAATATAAAAAGGACTGCTAAAGTTTAAAAAAAGAAGGCACAAAGGAGTTGGCAGCTCTAATGGCATCATGGGTATGTTTAGAGGAAAATTTGATCAAAACGCTAAGTTTGGAGATTCACCAAAATAGAAGGACCATTGCTAAATTCTAAAAATTTCCATAATAGAAAAATTAACCAATTAAGCTCAGCTTTTCAAGAAGAAATAGGTAAGTTGAATTTGAAGACTTGGAGAGAATATTTATATGACTTGATAGAAGCAAGATAAAGGAAAAAATAAAATACTTATGCAAGAAAAAAAGTGGAAGATAACAAAGCCTTCAATTCCAAAATATCAGTCCAAATTTCTTTATAAGCATATTTGTATTTGCAAAGAAAAAGTGGACAGGTGTGTTTGCAAAAGTGGAATTGTGGTGAGAATGGTGAATTGATTAGTAATAAGAGATTGTTAAAGGTGTTTTAATGGTGGTTTTAGTGAGTGATTGAGGAGTCCGAGTTATTTTTTTATGTATGGGAGTGGACTTCATATTATGGACGATCCTATGAAAGATTCTTTGCAGATAAAACATTTGAAGTTCCGTAAGCACAATATTGGAATTGAAGGGAAACCCATGTTAGCTTATATTGGTGACTATTACGATAAACATATTACTAAGTAAATATTTGATTTGCTAAAAGAATATGAAGATATATTTCCTATGTCATTTTCAGAACTCAAAGCTATAAAAGAAAATTTGGGAGAAATAAAGGTTGTTTTGAAAATTGATGCGAGACCAGTCAAATATTGACCATATCCTTTGAATCCATGAGTCAAATAGAAGGTTAAGAAGGAAATAGATAAAAAAATTGTTTGTGGGTCTCATATTTTCAGTTGATTAAGTTGAAAGGATTAGTCATATTGTTATGTAGGACTTGAAGGATTCAGATGATATCAGAGTTTGCATAGATTATCGATGTCTTAACAATGCCTATGTTCAGGATCAATTTCCCACATATTTCAGCAATGAATTGTTAGACAATGTTGCATGTCAGGAAGCCTACTATTTCACATATGGTTTTTAGGATATCATCAAGTCCACATTGCATAAAATAACAAAAAGAAAACCACTTTCACCACTGGATGGGGTTCATGTTCTTACCATGTTATGCCATTTGGTATTAAGATTTGTCCAACTATCTTTATAGAATATTTATTGTTGTCTTTAGGGAATATATTCATAAATTTCTTGAAGTGTACATGGATAATTGGACATTCTATAGCCTTTTGAAAAAGCATTCTAGTCTTTTGTAAGTTATGTTTGATAGATGTAGATAGTTGCAGATCTCTATGAATTTGAAGAATTGTATTTGTGTCATACCATTCAATACCTTGTTGGGGCATATTGTTTGCAAATATGTTGTGTGTGTAGATCTTGCTAAAGTTGCGGTAATCCCAAATATGCCACCACCCATAATCGTCAAACAGTTGTGGTCTACATTGGGACATACAAGGCATTATCGAAGATTCATCTTCAATTGTTCTTTAATTACTTCACCATTAGCTAAATTATTTAAGAAGGTTGAATTCTTTATATGGACTCATGAGTGCGATGTTTCTTTTGATACCCTAAAAGATAATCTTGCAAGTGCCCTAATATTAGTCTATCTGGATTAGAACAAATAGTTCCAATGTAAAAATTTGGTGGCCTGGGTGCAAGCGATATAGACAAACGACCGAAACCTGATATAATTTCTTCTAATTCTGGTGGAGTTCCTTCTGCTTCCTGCACTGGAGTACCAGTCATCTATTTCTAGACAGATTGTTCATAAGTTTCCCATTTTTCCTACAATCATCACGTTTTCCTTCTAAATCACCCCAACCCTTGTTAGCGGGAACAAATTTCACAACAAAGCTTCTTTTCCACTATCGGAACCATAATTCCATAGGAATTACAAAATACACTATCGGAGGGGTTTTTTGGATGGATTTAATACTATTGTATGTAAAATATACTATCGGTGCTTTTAACACTACTATAGTGTGTTTACCTGTGGAAATACACTATCGGCAGTTATAAACGATCGTAGTGCTAATTCCCAAGAATTACACTATCAGAGCAAGTTTTCAAAGAAATGCGCAATACGCATTAACACTATCGACACTTTAACTATCAGCCTTCCGATAGCCCTTCCCCGATGTGATAACACGTGAGCTCTCAGCAATTGCTATCGGCAATTTCAATACTCTAGGTTCCTCCTGCTCCAGTCTTGCGATGCGATAAGCCTCGCGGACCCGACAACCTATCCACCATTCTCTACAGTATTTCGGGTCCGAGCTATCAGAGTTTCGGACATCGACGATTCCAAAGGTCCTTCTTGCTCCACTGTGGTTCTATGATGTGATAATGGTTCGAACCTGATATGGGTATGAGCCAGATTTAATAAGATTTCAGGTCTGGAACTTCATTCCGGATAAGTTTTTCACATTTTTACAATGTAAACCTGAGTTTCCACCTACGGAACTCAACAATGCTTATAAGGAAAATATAACATGTTGATACATAGGAAAACACTCAACCATACTTTAATCAAGGTACTAATTGGAAAATAAAGGTAGAACCACTATTATAAGAACTTAGGATATAACACTGCATAAAGCCAAAATTACACATAAAATACTAGATCAACAAAGAACCCTCAATTCAGATGCACATAAAGGGTTTCAAAGATCACAATGTCTCTAGGATAAACCAATACAGAGATGTCCAGTTCTTTCCTTCGGAAAATAAGAGATAAAGCCCACTCGGTCTAAATCCATTTACAATAGCATGCCAATTTCATATCTACTGGTTCATTTTAGCAACTAGTTCTTAAAATAGAAACTTAGTTATTATGACTAATAGTTCTGCGAGACATGCCCCTCGTGAACCTCCACTACAACTTATCCATACAACAATTATTACAACATGATTTTATCCCTAGATTCTATCCCTATGCTAAACTAGAAAAGCATGGAAATTTATGGTTAAAGGACCCCACTCCTTTTCCTATAGATTTTTTTGGATTTTTGGAATAAATTTGAAGATTTTTCCCTCCAATTAACATGCTCCTGCATCAGACTCCTGAGGACAAAATTCTTCATGGGCTCTTGCCCATGAGCTCATCTACAGAACTGCCCAGTTTCTGTAGCATGTCTTCTGTAACCCAAGTAGCTTCAGCGGTTGGATGATCCTTTCATTTTACCAAATACTGGAAGTACTCTGATTCCCTTGTTTTCTTAAACACCTTCTTGTCTAGAATTCTTTCTGGCTTCAATTCCTTTGTTGTGGGTAATTGTTTTACCCAGTCAATCTCTTGGGTCTCTTGATCCTTTTCTGTATCATTTGCAGTTTCACATTCATACTTGTACAGGTCAGCAACATTTAAAATTGGTGATATTCCAACATCAGGGGTAACTCAATCTCATAGGCATTTGTAGAAAATTTCCTCAATACTCTGCATGGTCCAATTTTCTTGAACTTCAATTTGTTATACTCCCTCTTTAGAAACCTATCCTTTCTGAGGTGTGCTAAAACCAAATCTCCAACTTCAAAGTTCACCTCTCTTCTTCTCATGCCTACTCTAGTTTTGTACTTGATGTTGCTATCCTGTAGTTGTTGTTTCACTTGTACATGTATTTCTTGCATTTCTGAAGAAAAATCTTCTCCCTCTGCACTTCTCGTCTCATCTTTTCCCAATTTTCTTAACTCAGATACTCCTCTTGGACGCATTCCATAAACTACATGGAATGGACTTTGTCTTGTACTCCTATTAGGTGAGTCATTATATGCATATTCAGCTTGTGCAAACACTTGATCCCATTGCTTTGGTTTTTCTGCAGTAAGACTCCTTAAAAGATTGCCCAAACACCTTTTCACAACTTCAGTTTGTCCATCAGTTTGTGGATGATAGGAAGAACTAAAACTTAGTTTAGTTCCCAATTTCTTCCATAATTTCCTCCAAAAATGTCCAACAAATTTGGAATCCCTGTCTGAGATAATACTCTTAGGCAACCCATGCAATCTTACAACCTCCTTAAAAAACAAATTAGCAATGTGAGAAGCATCACTAGTTTTATAACACGGAATAAAACGTGCCATTTTTGAAAATATGTCCACTACAACAAAAATTGAATCATTACCCCTTTGAGTCTTTGGTAAGCCCAAAATAAAATCCATACTTACCATATCCCAAGGCCTATCTCGAATTGGTAATGGAACATACAAACCTGTGTTTTGGCTTCTTCCCTTTGCATATTGACCAAATTTGCAAGTTTTCACATACTTCTCCACTTCAGATTTCATTTTTGGCCAGAAATAAAATATTTTTAACTGCTCATATGTCTTCTCTACACCAAAATGTCCTGCAAGTCCTCCACTCTGTTTCTCTTTGATTAAGTTCTCCCTCATAGAACAATTTGGTATGCACAGCTAATTTCTCTTAAACAATAGTCCATCTTGTAAGAAGTAATCCAACCATTTACTCCTATCCACCAAAACAATATTCTTACAATTTTCAAACGCCTCTTTAAAATCTAAATCTGTCTCATATAATTCTTTAAGAAAATCAAAACCCAACACTTGAATTTGACTTTCTTGAAGTAATATATTTCTCCTACTTAAGGCATCTGTAACTTTATTTGATTGGCCATTTATATGTTTCAAAACAAAATGGAGACCTTGAAGATACTCTACCCATTTAGCATTTTTTTGGCTAAGCTTTGGCTGCTACATAATATACTGTAGTGCATGGTTATCTGAATAAAGGATGAATTCCTTTGACATTAGATAATGTCTCCATTTCTTCAATGATTGCACAACAACATAGAACTCCTTATCATAAGAAGAATACTTCTTCTTTGAATCATTCAATTTTTCACTAAAATAAGCTATTTGTCTATCTTATTGACTTAATACACCTCCAACAACTTCTCCGTTGGCATCACACTTCACTTGGAAATGTTTACTCAAATCAGGTAGAACCAAAATAGGCTTTTCGGTGATCTTCTTCTTCAATAGCTGGAAATTCTTTTATGCTTCAGCGGTCCATCTAAATGGTTGTTTATCTTTCTTTATGGTCTCAATAATAGGAGCATTTATCTTACTAAAATTCCTTATAAATTTCCTATAAAAACTAGCAAGACCATGAAAAATTCTTACTTCAAAAACACTTTTAGGTGAAGTCCACTCCATGATTGCCTTGATCTTCTTTGGATCCATTTTCAGTCCTTCAACAGAAATAACAAAACCCAAGTACACTAGCTCTTCTTTCATGAATGAAAACTTCTTCAAATTCAGAAATAATTTCTCCTACTGTAGCCTTTGTAAGACATAACTCAGATGTCTTATGTGCTCCTCCTTAGACCTGTTGTAAACTAATATATCGTGCAGATGTACTATTACAAATTTACCAATAAACTCTTTAAGAACATCATTAATGAGTCTCATAAATGTACTTGGTTCATTTGACAACCCAAAAGCAATTACTCTCCACTCATACAATCCCTCATTTGTTTTAAAGGTAGTTTTCCACTCATCCCCTTCTCTTATCCTTATCTGATGATACCCACTTTTAAGATCTGGTTTTAAAAAATACCTTGCTCCACTCAAGCAATCCATTAAATATTCAATCCTAGGTAAAGGAAATCTATACCTAATTGTGATTTTATTGATGGCTCTTGAATCTGTACACATTCTCCAACCTCCATTTTTCTTTGGACTCAACACTGTTGGTACTGCACAAGGACTCAATCTTTCTCCGATCAGCCCTTTGTCAAGCAATTCTTGCACCTACTTCCTAACCTCTTCATTTTCTGTAGGAGTCATTCTGTAAGCTACTTTGTTAGGTAGACTTGCTCCAAGAATCAAATCTATATGATGGCTAATTCTTCTAATGGGTGGTAACTCATTAGGCAAATCATCAACAATAATATCACAATAGTTCTCCAACATTTCTTGAATTTCAATGGGTAAATCACAAACTTTAGTAGAAGTCATTATTACCTTGGGCTTGCAAATTACAACAAAATTTACCTAATTCTCTTCAACCTACTTCAATTATTCCTTTCCTCCTTGTAACAGAGTTTTTGGATCAATGTTCTTTCCTGATGCATCTTCTTCTTGTAGAGGCAACAACGTATGATTGACACCATCCGTTCCAAACTTGTAGGTGTTTTATTTCCCATCATGCATAGCTCCTTTATCATATTTCCAAGGTATTCCAAGCAATATGTGACACGCATCCATTGGCATCACATCACATACAATTTTATCTTTATACTTGCCCAATTGAAACTCCACTTCACATTGTTCATTCACTAACAGTTGATGTCCCTTTTGTAACCATGATACCTTGTAAGGTGTTGGATGTTTCATTGTCTTCAGCTTCAATTTCTCCACCACTTCTGTAGTGACCAAATTATCAGTGTTGCCACTATCAATGATCATCTGACAGAATTTCCCTTGAACCTTACACACTGTTCTGAACAAAGTCTTTCTTTGTGATGGTTCAACTATCTCCTTTGTTGGCTTGAAAAAAACTTTATTAACTACCAAATATTCTCCTCTCTATGGTATATTTTCTTCTTCTATCATTGTTGTTGTTATTGCCTCTCCCTCAGATTGAGAAAAAACTACATTCCTTTGACTTGTTTATGCTTTCTCTGGGCACTCAAAATCTCTATGCCCCAATTTGTTACTTCTGTAACATATTACTTCTCTTCTTCTTCCTCTACCTCCTCTTCCTCTAGAAAAACTCCCTCTGCCTCTTGCATCATCTCCTGTGGGTGCATGCTGGGTTCAGATGCTCCTAGCTCCATATTTAGGTGTTGTGGTTCTTCCTCTACCACCTTGACTTCCCCTTCCTTGGAAAGTACCTCTCCCTCTGGTAGACTGCTTCCTCACTAGTTTTTCCTTAGCTTTCAGTACCATTTGATAAGCTTCCTCTACTATTTTAGGAGACAATATACTTATTTCATCTTGAATGTCCATCCTAAGACCATTCACATATCTAGCCACCTTCTCTTATGTATCTTGAGTTTCTCCAGCTCTTATGCTTACCTTATAGAATTCCTCTGTGTATTCTTTCACTGGCATAGACCTCTGTGTAAGATTTTGCATCTATTTGAACAAGGTTTGTAGATAATTACTTGGTAGGAACTTACCTCTTAGCTTTGCTACCATCCTGCTCCAGTTTTTGATAGGTTGCTTGCCAAGTCTCTTTCTTTCTGCCTACACTCCATCCCACCAAAGTGCTACATGGCATTTTAGCTTGGTGAAAGAAAACTTGACTTTCTTCTCATCTTCTTTTTCTTCATAGTCAAATAATTTCTCCATGCCCTTAATCTAGTCTATCAATTCTTCTAGATTCAATCCTCCTTCATATATTAAAACCTCAACCTTTGGCCTAGTTTTGGATCTCAACACTAACTGGAAGAATCTCATCTCAGGAGTAACTACTACAGCTTCCTCCTCTGTAGCTTCAACCTCAGGCTCACTAACATCTCCATCATCTATATTTCTCCCTGTTTTTAATGCATCCAATCTAGCTTGCACCTGTTGCATAGCTTCCATCACTTCAACATTTGCAACTAGTCGTCCTCTTCCACCATGTCCTCATCCTATTCCAACTCTAAAAGCCATATTAACTTTCCTTCTCCTACTTCTGAGATTCAATTCAGTGTCAGCAGGTTGCTCTGATACCACTAATGGTGGCCAAGGTGCAGGCAATATAGACAAATGGCTGAAACCTGATATAATTTCTTCTAATTCTGGTGGAGTTCCTTATGCTTCTTACACTGGTGTATCAGTCATCTATTTCTAGATAGACTGTTCATAAGTTTCCCTTTTTTCTTAAAATGATCACGTTTTCCTTCTAAATCACCCCAACCCTTGTTAGCGGGAACAAATTTCACAACAAAGCTTGTTTTCCACTATCGGAACCGTAATTCCATAGGAATTACAAAATACACTATTAGAGGGATTTTTTTTGGATGGATTTAATACTATCGTATGTAAAATACACTATTGGCGCTTTTAACACTACTATAGTGTGTTTACCTATGGAAGTACACTATCGGCAGTTATAAATGGTCGTAGTAATAATTCCCAAGAAGTACACTATTGGTGGGTTTAGAAAGGGAAATATTAACGCCCAGACATACACTATGGGCACAGGTTTTCAAAGAAATGCACTATACACATTAACACTATCGACACTTTAACTATTGACCTTCTGATAAACCTTCCCTAAGGTGATAACACATGATCTCTCGACAATCACTATCGGCAATTTCAGTACTCCAATGCTAGGTTCCTCCCGCTCTAGTCTTGCAATGCAATAAGCCTCGTGGACCCAAAAACCTAGCCACCCTTCTCTATAGTATTCGGGTCCGAGCTATTGGAGTTTCGGACTTCGACAATTCCAAAGGTCCTTCCCGCTCCACTGTGGTCCTGCGATGCGATAATGGTTTGGACCCGATACAGGTATGAGCCAGATTTAATAAGATTTCACATTTTTACAATGTAAACCCGAGTTTCCACCTGTAGAACTCAACAATGCTTATAAGGAAAACAGGACACACCAATACATAGGAAAACACTCAACCAGACTTTAATCAAGGTATTAATTGGAAAATAAACGTCAAACCACTGTTATAAGAACTTAGGAGATAACACTGCATAAAGCCAAAATTACACATAAAATACCAGATCAACAGAGAACCGTAAGTTCAGATGCACAGAGAGGGTTTCGAAGATCACAATGTCTTTGGGATCAACCAATACAGAGATGTCCAGTTCCTTCCTTTAGAAAATAAGAGATAAAGCCCACTCGGTCCAAATCACTTTATAATAGCATGCCAATTTCATATCTACTGGTTCATTTTAGCAACTAGTTCCTAAAATAGAAACTTATTTATTATGACTAACAGTTTTGCAAGACATCTCCCTTCAGAACCTCCACTACAGCTTATCCATACAACAATTATTACGACATGATCTTATCCCTAGATTCTATCCCTATGCTAAACTAGAAAAGCATGGAAATTGATGGCTAAAGGACCCCACTCCTTTTCCTGTAGATTTTTTTTGGATTTTTGGAATAAGTTTGAAGACTTTTCCCTCCAAGTCACATGCTCCTGCATCAGACTCATGAGGAAAAAATTCTTCATGGGCTCTTGTCCAGGAACTCATCTACAGAACTACCCAGTTTCTGTAGCATGTCTTATGTAACCCAAGTAGCTTGAACAGTTGGTTGATCCTTCCATTTTACCAAATACTGGAAGTACTCTCGTCCCCTTGTTTTCTTAAGCACCTTCTTGTCCAAAATTCTTTCTGGCTGCAATTCCTTTGCTATGGGTAACTGTCTTACCCAGTCAATCTCTTGGGTCTCGTGATCCTTTTCTGTATCATTTGTAGTTTCACCTTCATACTTGTATAGGTTAGCAACATTGAAAATTGGTGAGATTCCAACATCAGGGGGTAACTCAATCTCATAGGCATTTGCAAAAAATTTCATAAATACTCTGCACGGTCCAATTTTCTTGAACTTCAATTTGTTATACTCCCTCTTTAGAAACCTCTCCTTTCTTAGGTGTGTTAAAACCAAATCTCCAAATTCAAATTTCACCTCTCTTCTTCTCATGCCTGCTCTAGTTGTGTACTTGATGTTGCTATCATGCAGCTATTAATTTACATATTCATGTATTGCTTGCATTTCTGAAACAAAATCTTCTCCCTCTTTTCTTCTCATCTCATCTTTTCCCAAGTTTCTTAACTCAGATACTCCTCTTGGATGCATTCCATAAACTAGATGGAATGGACTCTGTCATGTACTCCTGTTAGGTGAGTCATTATATGAATATTCATCTTGTGCCAACACTTGATCCCATTGCTTTGGTTTTTTTGCAGTAAGACTCCTTAAAAGATTGCCCAAACTCCTATTCACAACTTCAGTTTGTCCATCAGTTTGTGGATGATAGGCAGAACTAAAACTTACTTTATTTCCCAACTTCTTCCATAATGTCCTCCAGAAATGTCCAACAAATTTGGAATCCCTATATGAGACAATACTCTTAGGCAACCCATGCAATCTTACAACCTCTTTAAAAAACAAATTAGTAATGTGAGAGGCATCACTAGTTTTATAACATGGAATAAAGTGTGCCATTTTTGAAAATCTATCCACTACAACAAAAATTGAATCATTACCTCTTTGAGTCTTTGGTAATCCCAAAAACAAAATCCATATTTACCATATCCCAAGCCCTATCTCGAATTGGTAATGGAACATACAAACCTATGTTTTGGCTTCTTCCCTTTGCATATTGATAGAATTTGCAAGTTTTCACATACTTCTCCACTTCAGATCTCATTTTTGGCCAGAAATAAAATCTTTTTAACTGCTCATAAGTCTTCTCTACACCAAAATGTCCTGCAAGTCCTCCACTATGTTTCTCTTTGATTAAGTTCTCCCTCCTAGAACAGTTTGGTATGCACAACTGATTTCTCTTAAAAAATAGTCCATCTTCTAAGAAGTAATCCAACCATTTACTCCTATCCACCAAAACAATATTCTTACAAGTTTCAAACGCCTCTTTAAAATCTAAATCTGTCTCATATAATTCTTTAAGAAAATCAAAACCCAACACTTGAATTTGACTTTCTTGAAGTAATATATTTCTCCTACTTAAGGCATCTGCAACTTTATTTGATTGGCCATTTATATGTTTCAAAAAATAATGGAAACCTTGAAGATACTCTACCCATTTAGCATGTTTCTGGCTAAGCTTTGGTTGTTGCATAATATACTGTAGTGCATGGTTATCTGAATAAAGGACGAATTCCTTTGACATTAGATAATGCCTCCATTTCTTCAATGACTGCACAACTGCATAGAACTCCTTATCATAAGAAGAATACTTCTTTGAATCATTCAGTTTTTCACTAAAATAAGCTATAGGTTTGTCTTCCTGACTTAATACACCTCCAATAGCTTCTCTGCTAGCAACACACTTCACTTGGAAAGGTTTACTAAAATCAGGTAGAACCAAAATAGGCTTTTCAGTGATCTTCTTCTTTAATAGCTGGAAATTCTTTTCTGCTTCAGCAGTCCATCTAAATGGTTGTTTATCTTTCTTTATGGTCTCAATAATAGGAGCATTGATCTTACTAAAATTCCTTATAAATTTCCTATAAAAACTAGCAAGACCATGAAAAATTCTTACCTCAAAAACACTTTTAGGTGAAGGCCACTCCATGATTGCCTTGATCTTCTTTGGATCCATCTCCAGCCCTTTAGCAGAAATAACAAAACCCAAGTACACTAGCTCTTATTTCATGAATGAAAACTTCTTCAAATTCAGCAATAATTTCTCCTATTATAGCCTTTATAAGACATAACTCAGATGTCTTATGTGATCCTCCTTAAAGTTGTTGTAAACTAATATATATACTATTAAAAATTTACCAATAAACTCTTTAAGAACTTCATTCATGAGTCTCATAAACGTACTTGGTGCATTTGACAACCTTAAACGCATTACTCTCAACTCATAGAATCCCTCATTTGTCTTAAAGGCAATTTTCCACTCATCCCCTTCTCTTATCCTTATCTGATGATACCCACTTTTAAGATCTGGTTTTGAAAAATACCTTGCTCCACTCAAGAAATCCATTAAATCCTCAATCCTAGGTAAAGGAAATCTATAATAGATTGTGATTTTATTGATGCCTCTTGAATCTGTACACATTCTCCAGCCTCCATCTTTCTTTGGACTCAACACTGTTGGTACTACACAAGGACTCAAGCTTTCTCTGATCATCCCTTTGTCAAGAAATTATTGCACCTACTTCCTAACCTCTTCATTTTCTGTAGGATTCATTCTATAAGCTTTTACTAGGTAGGCTTGCTCCAGGAATCAAATCTATATGATGGCTAATTCTTCTAATGGGTGGTAATTCATTAGGCAAATCATCAACAATAATATCACAATAGTTCTCCAACATTTCTTGAATTTCAATGGGTAAATTAGAAACTTTAGTAGAAGTCATTATTACCTTGGGCTTGCAAGTTAGAACAAAATTTACCTCATTCTCTTCAATCTACTTCAAGTATTCCTTTCCTCCTAGTAACAGAGTTTTTGGATCAATCTTCTTTCCTGTTGCATCTTCTTCTTGCAGAGGCAACAACATATGATTGACACCATCCTTTCCAAACTTGTAGGTGTTTCTTTTCTCATCATGCATAGCTCCTCTGTCATATTGCCAAGGTCTTCCAAGCAATATGTGACACACATCCATTGACATCACATCACATACAATTTTATCTTTATACTTGCTGAACTGAAACTCCACTTCACACTGTCCATTCACTAACATTTGATGTCCCTTTTGTAACCATGACACCTTGTAAGGTGTTCGATGTTTCATTGTCTTCAGCTTCAATTCCTCCACCACTTCTGTAGAGACCAAATTATCAGTGCTACCACTACCAATGATCATCTAACAACATTTCCCTTGAACCTTACACACTGTTCTGAACAAAGTCTTTCTTTGTGATGGTTCAACTATCTCCTTTGCTAGCTTGAGAAAAACTTTATTAACTACCAAAGATTCTCCTCTTTCTGGTATATTTTCTTCTTCTGTCGTTGCTATTTCCGTTGCTTCTCCCTCAGCTTGAGCAAAAATTTCATTCCTCTGACTTGTTTCTGATTTCTCTGGGCACTCAAAAGCTCTGTGTCCCACTGTGTTACATCCGTAACATCTTACTTATGTTCCTCTTCCTCTACCTCCTCTTCCTCTAGAAAAACTCCCTATACCTCTTGCATAACCTCCTATGGGTGCATGTTGGGTTGAGCTACTACTAGCTCCATCTGTAGGTGTTGTAGATCCTCCTCTACCACCTTGACTTCCCCTTCCTCGAAAATTACCTCTCCCTCTGGCAGACTGCTTCCTCACTAGTTTTTCTTCAGCTTTCAGTACCATCTGATAAGCTTCCTCTACTGTTTTAGGAGACAGTATACTTATTTCATCTTGAATGTCCATCCTAATACCATTCAAATATCTAGCCACCTTCTCTTATGTATCCTGATTTTCTCTATCTCTTATGCTTAACTTATAGAATTCCTCTGTGTATTCTCTCACTGTCATAGACCTCTGTCTAAGATTCTGCATCTGTCTAAACAAGGTTTGTTGATAATTACTTGGTAGGAACTTACCTCTTAGCTTTTCTACCATCCTTCTCCAGTTTTTGATAGGTTTCTTGCCAATTCTCTTTCTTTCTGCCTACACTCCATCCCACCAAAGTGTTGCATCGCCTTTTAGCTTGGTGATATCAAACTTTACTTTCTCTCATCTTTTGTTTCTTCATAGTCAAAGAATTTCTCCATGCCATTAATCCAGTCTATCAATTCTTCTAGATTCAGTCCTCCTTCATATATTGAAACCTCAGTCTTTGGACTAGCTGTGGATCTCAACACTAACTGGAAGAATCTCATCTCAGGAGTAACTACTACAACTTCCTCCTTTGCAGCTTCAACCTCAGGCTCACTAACATCTCCATCATCTATATTTCTCCCTGTTGTTAATGCATCCAATCTAGCTTGCATCTGTGGCATAGCTTCCATCACTTCAGCATTTGCAACTGGCCATCCTCTTCCACCACATCCTCATCCTCTTTCAACTCTAAAAGCCATATTAACTTTCCTTCTCATGCTTCTAAGATTCAATTCAATGTCAACAGGTTGCTCTCATACCACTAATGGTGGCCTGGGTGCAGGCGATATAGACAAACGGTCGAAACCTGATATAATTTCTTCTAATTCTGGTTTAGCTCCCTTTGCTTCTTGCAATGGAGTATCAATCATCTATTTCTAGACAGGTTGTTCATAAGTTTCCCTTTTTTCCTAAAATCATCATGTTTTCCTTCTAAATCACCCCAACCCTTGTTAGCGGGAACAAATTTCACAACAAGCTTATTTTCCACTATCGGAACTACAATTCCATAGGAATTACAAAATACACTATCAGAGGGGTTTTACTTGGATGGATTTAATACTATTGTATGTAAAATACACTATCGGCAGCTATAAAAAATCGTAGTGCTAATTCCCAAGAATTACACTATCGATGCAGGTTTTCAAAGAAATGTAATATATGCATTAACACTAGCAACACTTTAACTATCGGCCTTTCGATAGTCCTTCTTTGATGCGATAACACATGATCTCTCAACAATCACTATCGGTGATTTCAATACTCCAATGCTAGGTTCCTCCCACTTCGGTCTTGCGATGCGATAAGACTTGCAGACTCGACAACCTATCCACCCTTCTCTATAGTATTTCGGGTCCGAGCTATCGGAGTTTCGGACTTCGGTAATTCCAAAGGTCCTTCCCACTCCACTATGGTCCTGCAATGTGATAACGGTTCGGACCTGATACGGCTATGAGCCAGATTTAATAAGATTTCAGGTCCGAAACTTCATTTTGGCTAAGTTTTTCACAGTTTTACAGTGTAAAGCCGAGTTTACGCCTGCAAAAATCAACAATGCTTATAAGGAAAATAGGACCCGCCGATACAAAGGAAAAAACTCAACTATACTTTAATCAAGGTATTAATTGGAAAACAAAGGTCGAACAACTATTATAAGAACTTAAGAGATAACACTACATAAAGACAAAATTACACATAAAATACCAGATCAACAGAGAACCATAAATTCAGATGCACAGAGAGGGTTTGGAAGATCACAATGTCTTTGGGATCAACCAATACAGATATGTCCAGTTCTTTCCTTCAGAAAATAAGAGATAAAGCCCACTCGGTCCAATCTGTTTACAATAGCATGCCAATTTCATATCTACTGGTTTATTTTAGAAACCATGTCCTACAACAGAAGCTTGGTTACTATGACTAATAGTTTTGTGAGACATCCCCTCGAGAACCTCCACGACAACTTATCCATACATCAATTATTACAACATGATCTTATCCCTAGATTCTACCCTATGCTAAACATGAAAAGCATGGAAAATGATGGCTAAAGGACCCCACTCCTTTGCCTATAGATTTTTTTGGATTTTTGGAATAAGTTTGAAGATTTTTCCCTCCAAGTCACATGCTCCTGCATCAAAATTGAAACATCTGGTATTGCTCTTAATTCCATTCTAGCGTACCCTGGCGAAGAGCATCTACAAGGGTTATGGGAATTGGATGAGCAATGTTCTCTCATGAATTTTCACCAGTGTTAACAAAGAAAGACAAAATTCCTAGCACGATTGACATATTAAGTCTTTGTGGGAGATCAAGTGTTGCTATATGATAATAAGTACCTTAAGCATCCAACAAAGTTACAAATGCATTGGTTGGGTCCTTTCATTGTTGTAGAAATAAGAGAATTTGGAGCCATAAGGCTCATGCAACTAGATGGGATTCTTCTACATGGTTGGGTTAATGGTGCACGCTTGAAGCGTACTATGGTCACTAAATTAATTTTTTTTTCTCTACTGTCTATCAGGGAGCACAAGTTAGGTTTAGGATCGACTTAATTACATCATTTATTTAGTTAGTTTAGTTATATCAATTGTACGTATTGTTTCTTAGTTATGACCCACCACAACCCATCGTGATTGGGAAGGTACATGTCATCATTTCTGTCATTGATTGAGTCATTTAATGAAGGTATTTTCATTCATTGAGTCTTTTCCCCATAATAGTTAATTTTTGATGATTTAATTCTCGAGTTTAATTTTTTGAAGTACTTTTAGTTATTTTTTGTTTTCATGTTCTTCTTAGTCATTTATGTCATATCATGGGGATTTATGGTCTAATTATTATTATTTTCCAAATAGATCCTGATTTTGTTGAGTTGTTCCGTTTAATGTCCAATGTTCAAGTTCATTAGTGCAATATTCAATAATTTTCTATAAGTATCGAGTATCAACGTATTTTATCTCATTTGTGTTTATATTTTTCCCAGTCATTTTTCCTACCTCCCACATCCCAACCCTCTATGTCCAAAGTCTTCCATTTTACATCTATCAAGTTTGTTTATAGTCATCGATATCCCACCATGGTTCACCCCGCAATGATTGTTGTCCCTTTCAACTTCTCTAATAATCACATTTAGCCCATGGAAGACATATTGGGGAAGTATCAGAAAGTAACCCTGGTTGATAATAATTTATCTGAGTTGGGTCCTTCTTTTGATGGAGAAGAACCAATGCATGGACATAGAACATTGGAATTAGTTGTGTAGCCATAGCAAGGACCAAGTGAAGAAATAAAGGGTTGAATCTAGGGAAAGTCAATAGATTGTGGTTGGGGTCTGTTGGGTCCTTTTCTGGAAGCATTTTGATCAATTTTCCTGCAAAAGAAGTACAACAAGTAAAATATATGGTAAAATAGGTCAAAAATTGGGAACATGAAAAAGAAATCAGAAAACAGGGAAAGAAAATAGTTATATTAGAATTCGTTAAGGTCATGGAAGAATGATTGAGATGTTGCATTTGAAAGAATCAAGTGAAAAGTGGAACAAGCAGTTAGATCTTGTCAAGATGGTTAAGTCGAACTAAATAAAGAGAGCATGGAAATGATCAAAGGGGAAAAACTATATATAATCATGGAGATGAAGCTAAAAAGAGAGAGAGAAAATGAAGGTTGACATACTACTGAAATGAGAAATGGAATCTCTTTATGTTTTTTGTAGTCATTTTGTTTTATTTAGTTAGTCCTGAAAGAGTTCTAAACAAATATTGTGTAGTTTTTATTGGAATTTTTTATAATGGCTTGGTTTTCTAAGATATAATATAAACAAGAGTGTTGCGGGGTTCTATCTATATGCATTCATGATTGATAATGTGTCATGTAGCTTTTAATTTTTTTTTGAATTTCTTCATTAATTCTCAGAACTATGTGTCTAATTATTATTGTGTGAAGGTTATTTGAGGATATGTGCAAGATTATGGGATTGATGTATATTTTTCTTAATTAAATGACTCATATCACTATCTAAATCCTCATCACATCACTTGATAGTCTCAACACGCCTCAAGTGATACTTTTCACCCTTGTAGAGGAATGAAAATGCTGATGTTGTGCTAGATTGCAGCAGACACTTTTGTTGCCACCTTGTGGTCTAAACCTAGTTCCATACAGTAAAACGTTTTTACAACAACTACCATGTACAACATCATTCACAAGCCTTCATTAGTCTTAAGCACATAAATACATAAAATCCATATGATGTTAAGAAATGAATTTTGTACATTATAATAAGTAAATTGAGCATATTAAGCATTCATACATGGTAATATAAATGGATCCATATTAAAAATAATGATATCACATGCACATAAAGGCATCCAACCTCCCATAACCATGGAAAACATATAACTAACATCTCATCATATACAAAAATGAATAAATATTTTTGCATAGTCAATGCTAACACATTCATTGTTATCACACATAACAACATCATTCACTATTCACAATGCACACAAGTAAATACAATTATCTATATAACTTGAATGAATGGAAACTGGGGGAGGGACTTCAACTCTCCACCCAACCATAGGCCAATTACACTACAATTTTTCTTATTGTTGACCACCCCAAGTGAGATTCAGATTCTGACAAGTTAAGTGCTCAAGGGTATTCTTGTAATAGCTATGGTAAACAATCCATGTAATAAAGTTAATAAATGAAAAATAATAACCAAGGCCATGGGACACGCATTCCAATCTGAATGTTGGGAACAAACATAGTGATGTGGATCATGTTTGATTAATTAATGATTGTGGAAATTGACAAAGGCAATGGAAAAGGCTTTGGAAAGGCAAAGTGACATTTTATTTATGAAAATAATAGAAAATAGGAGAAAAGGAACGTGAAAGGTCACAAGTTGCATGTGAGGAGGAAAATGAAGGAAAAATAATGGAAAATGAATAAAATAAAAGCCTCATTGATAAAAAGGCTTATGAGGATAAGTTCACAACTTTTTTTAGTGTAAACATTTTGTTAGTTCAATTTTGGAGCTCTCATTTTTTTACTCTCTCTCTCTCTCTCATACTCTTTGACACTTATAGTTTTCTTGGAGGACTCTTGGAGGAGCGTGCATACTTGGGGTTTGGAGCAAGGAGGCAAAGGAAAAGTAGGAAAAAGAAAGAGGACATTGGGATCAGCAACTACAACGAGTTTTTCTTGTAGGTACCGAGTTGCATGTATGATTTCCTTGCTAGTTTTGGCATGCATGGCACATGCATGTGGTTTCTTGGTTATGATATGTCAATGGCATGGAGGATTTCCTGGATTGATGGTGGTTTTTCCTTGTCTTTCCATTTCCTAGATAGACATGATTTTATGGGTTTATTTCCTTTTGTTTTCTAGTTGGTTCTCATGTTCCTTTAGCTATGGGTTGAGTTACTAATTCCTAGAGCCTTGGTTGGACAAATGCTTCGGAAGCCCTATAATAGCTTGGGTTGAGTTACTATTCCTAGAATCCTTGTGTGGTAGTGTTTTTGTGGAAATGGTGTATCAAATGACACCTCCTTAACAATTGATTGTTCCCTAATAAGGATCACAGACAGAGTTGGTGTTGTTAGTGGACAGACTTAGATAAACAAAGCATTGTAAATAGTGGAAACAATGCATTGATAAACATAAACTAAAACAAAGATGTAAATACACAAACAATGCTCAATGGAGCTAACAAGTCAACAAAATAATGGAAAAATCTCCCTTCTTTGAGCTATGGTGCTCAAAATCCTCAGTAAGGGGGGTTGTTTTCCTCAATCTCTTTACAAGTTTCTCCTCGCTCACAAATAAGTATGAAGAATATCCAATGGTGGATTCATCTTATCTCACTAAGATGATGGATTGTTTAGAAGAAATATGACCAACATGCTAGTGCTCTTACTTCCGTTGGCTTCAAAAATGGAGTGTTGATTTGCTTTGATAGCAATTTGGCGTACATAACAATGTCTGATATTTTGGTTCTCCCATGGCCTATTTATATAGAATTTTTTGAATCCTTCTTCCATTTCTTGGTTCGTGCATGATAATGACACATGAGTAGGAAAAGATTGTTCCATTGAGGGTTGCATATCTTTAGGGCGACTCAAATTTCATTGTCCTAGACTGAGATCATGTCAGGAAATCAGCTCCAAGTGTGTAGAGTGGTCCTAGATTTACTGAGTCTTCCATTTCTTCGATCGCGCGACTCTCGAAGGATATTCCGTGTGTGTGAGGATATGGAAGAAATAGTCGCAACATCATCAATTTTTTATCCTTACAAACTTTGGACCTTAGGAGAAATTAAATTTTTTAAACTTCATGATGTATTCACCTTTTAGCGTCTTCTAGATTGTGCAAACATGTGTACAATTTAATGGTGTTAATAGTTGCATCCTGATGTATGAGGTTAGGAGAAAACGTATAGTTAAAACACATCACATTTTATGTTTTGATGGAGAATCTAATCAACTTTTCGAGAGAGAGGATAAATTGTTATGGAAATGAGTAGAGAAACTCCTTGACTAAGTATAAAGAATAACCATGCTCTGAAGAAAAACTAAAGGGTAAAAATATCTATATGAGGTGGGCATGTCCCATGCTCTTTATGATGACTAGTGATGAATTATTAGAATCAGAGGGGGAATTGTCTTGTCTATTCAACGGTATAGCGTTTGACATGTTGATGGTTGATGATGATAACTGGTGACACCCTCAAGGGCGCTTCTTGGACAAATAGACTACATTGGGTTCCCCTATGCATATCAATAGTGAAGCATTTTTGAATGAGGTGTTGAGGTATGCATGGGTCTTCAAATTTGGGTACCTCCCTTGTAAGATGATGTGAGCATTATTGAATGAGGTGCTCAGTGTTGTGGGGGTCTTCAATTAAATGAAAGAATTACAGTAGTCATTAAGTACAATACCACCTTGACATGAAAAATTGTGTTGGTGTCGAATGTCAAGGGGACCGATGACATCAATGGGATTAGTAATTCCCGTTGTGCCACCTGAGGATATCCCTTCAAGGGGGAAGTACCCAAGGTACTACCTCTATACTGGAATATGAGTGTTGAAGTTGACAAGAAAGAAGCATGAACCACCTGACATGTTGGGTTGGGGAATCAATATAAGATGTAAACATACTGTAATAGTGTGGGTCAGATAAAGCATGATAAAGAGCAATGACGATATGACTGGATATGGGAAACTGGGCCAATTTTGGAGCTTTTGTGCAAACGTCGGTAGTCAAAACATGTTTGATGATAGGGATGGGCTTGGAGTCGATAGGATTTCCAAGGTGGATGTGAGTATGTTCTAACTGGCGTGAAGATGGTAAATGACTATGGGTGATGTGCGAGCTCCGACCAAGGGTAACTAGAAACTTTCGGAAAGTAAAAGACATGAAAAATATGGGTGGGAGTATTTTTCCTAAAAAAATTGGACACTTGGCAAAAGAATATGAAGGTTATTTGGATGTACAAACACAGATATAGGTTCCCCATAATAATGGTGACCTATATGGAGGTGTGGTATTTTTGCTAAGGGCGGGGGCCCCATTGGTTGGTCTTTGTTTTGGGTTGGTGGGGAAAATGAAATGACACAGATGGGCTATGAAATATGGGTGGATGATATGCTAAATGTAGGATACAGTGTGCATCCATCTTGATATGTCACAAAGTAACAGTGGTGGCCCAAAAAATGGGGCATATGGGTGATGAGTGCAGCTGAATGAGGTTGATCTTCAAGGCATGTAAGTGGAGTGATTCCCATGCCTGAGTAAGTGGTCATGGCTCTTGATAGTGAATAGGGGTCTACAAACATGAAGTGAGCCATGAGTGGGAGGGCTCTATTGACCAGCATGGATGTTTACCATATGCAAGGTGACCTGGTGATAAACATGGTTGACATGATGGACCCTATAGTGCATTTTGGAGAAGTGATGTCAGAATAGGAAAATCTTAAGAGGAAGCCTATCATGATGAGTGGTGAATGAAATCTGCTCTGTTATTTTCCTGTCAGGTTGTTGTCTGAAGCAAATTGTTTGTGATGTACCTACAATATACACAACCAATACCCCAAGTGAAAGCATATTTTTAAAACATATACATAATCTGTGATTAACTTAATATGAATTAAAGAACAAGAGAATGCATACCTAAAGTGAGTTTCTTAGCGTGTGGCGGGTCCAGAAAATGAGTTTTGGCAATTAATGGTACAGAGAGTTCCATGATGGAGATGGTGTGGTATTGATCCTTGTGTCTTTCTTGGTTTTGTCAATGGAGGTCCTGAGCTTCTGTAATGGGCTCCAAAAAATGGCGAAGAGGGAGATAAATAGGTTTGAGGGGGAAAATATCACTTCATTTGCACTTTCGAGATTGAGAGATCAGAGCTAGTTTTGGGAGTGTTTCTTGTCATTGCGGTCAGCCTAAGTACCAGGGACGCAGGTGGGGAGAGACAAGTAAGGTATTATACCCTACCCTTGTAATTTTGGTAGTTTTGGGGTAGATGGGTTGTACAGGTGTCCCCTGTACAACCTTTTTAGGGTGAGATTTTAGGGTCTTGCAGGCAACTCTTCTCGAGTCAAGCGATCACCCCATGAACCTCTAAGATTTCTGCAGTGAAGCCATGCAAAAAAACCCTTTAGGCACATGGTCTATGCATCTGATTTGGGATAAGCCTCAGTGATACCCTTTGGGGGTCGTCACATCTTTGTTGTTGGACCGCACGCAGTCTGCACGCTTGTGTCAAACACAGATGCGCAAGTCATGCATCTCTGTTAGACATAGACGTGTGGTGTTTAATGCATTGGTCATCACTGCCTATGGTCTGATTGACATGGACACGAGAATCTATCCAAGAAATAGACATGTGTTGCACGTGATTTTGAGGCGCATAAACACGTGGTTGTCAGAAAAGTGGATATTTTCTCTTCTTTTTTCTTTATAGCTTAGGGAGATAAATATTGACACATGATATCCTTGATGGCAAGATGATTTGGAAAGAGCGTGACTGGGTGAACGTATGCATGGAGGTTGTGGGGGATCTTGTAGCTACCTAGTCTTTGGCTCAGTGGAGTTTTTTGAAGTTTCTTCAGAACCCCATACTTAGATCGTAGGATAGGTTCTTGCATTTTTTGATTTGCTGCAAGGATGTGGACCGACATATTATGGTGATTTGTAGGGATGACCTATTGATATTAGCCCATACAGATGCATAATTCATGAGTAGTTTTATTCCTTGTGAGGAGGCTTTTCCATATCCACTACCATCTGAGCATGTGGACATACATCCGTGGGCAGAGGTTGAGGCTCAAAATGGGCTTAAACCTTTTGAGGAGGTTGTATCAAGGTTGTTGTTATCGTGGATCTCACTGAGCAGGCTACTCTAGCAATGATTTTTAGATTGGTGGGGTCATCATCCCCCCACAGAGTATCAGGGCCATAGATAGCATTCCTCCAATAGTTGCAGACAGGCCACTTCTTTGATTGGGCTCAGTTTTTATATAGGGGCATGATGTCCTAGTTGACATAGGTGTAGCATGGGAAGGTTCAATTTTTTTTTCTATGCTAGTATTTTATGTAGCATCATGTACGAGAGGGTATTGATGTTGCATCCTATTCTAGTAGTGTTGGAAGCACCTACCAGGGACCCGCGTATGCGATGGTGGCCACATGTGATTCCATGAGCTGGTGGTGCTGTTGCGAGGCGTTATTGGAATGCCACCATGGAGGGTTGGTTTAAATCTAGGGCCTTAGTTGATTTTGGAGTTCCCTTATTATGGCATGGACTTCTGGAGGGATCTAGACATGGGGCTTCCTCTAGGTCATGTCTGGGGACTAGGAGGTATGAGAGTTTTGCTTTCCACATTTTTTTTATTTCTTACATGTGTAGATATGTACTTTATATATGATGATGTTAATACCATGTCTGTTTACTCGCAAATGCAGGGTCATGGGGGTAACAACTGGCCTACTTGGTAGACCATGATCTGAGACATATGGGTGTTGCAGGGGTGACACCGGTGCCCCAAAGACTGAGGGATGGAGGCCACCTGGTGGGCCTAAGCGACCAACACAACCATGCCAATTAGATATTGGTGGACCCTTTGGTGAGGGTAGTAATGCAACAGCGGTTGGCAGCTGCAGAGGCCGAGGTGCATTGTTACTGATATACCTGGGGTAGAGCTGAGGCCCTTAATAGAGGGTTAGGTAGGGTTGGAGAAGGTCATTGTATAGATGATAATGTCACTTAAGTGGGCACATTGACCAATTTTTCACCACATAGCTATGGCAGTGGCCACAGTTGGCTCCATCTTGGCTCCCAACGCAGAGATTAGTCGACGGGAATGCTAAGGAGATGTTTGGGTATATTTTTTTTATGATATTATGTATGCACTAATGCAAGCACCCACTATGAGGATGATCCCCTATGTTTTTTTTTACTTATTTATTTTGGTCACAGGTCAGTGGATTATACAACTATTTTTTGTACTTGAGATGTATATACGAGATGGTATTTTTTGGCGGCTCTTATGATGTTTCTTTGCATCTATACTTTTGATCTATTTCCGCATTTGTTTGAGATGGATATTATGCTCATGGTTTATAAATGTTGATGGTTACATATATGTGGTGCATGCCCGTCTAAGATTTGATTAGCTATGTGATCAACTGTATGATTTTGATCCCTTCATATATGTGTAAATGTGATATGATCAAAATGTTGTGCTAACCTTTGTGCATACAGATAATTCTAAAAAAGGTGTGAATCATGAACCTGAAAGGTCTTGTTAAAATGTGATACAACCAAATGGGAATCAAGGAATACATGCAGATGACAGATGCCTAAGTGGTAGGCATCGGCCAAGTGACCTATGACGGTGTCTTATTCAACTTTACTGTTGGTGGTTGACTTGATACAAAGTCCATTAGAGAGGCGGCATGTACGGTCAGAAAGAGTATATGGACCAGGCTGCGATAGTGAGGTTTTGCGACCATCGAGATGCGCCATTATCAAATTTGTGATGGTAGGCTGGCAGATGATCCATCTATGAAACATGATGAGAGAGATATTTTTAGAGTGAATCCATGATGAGGTAATCATCATAAAAATAATTCATGGTGCATACATGTACATTCTAGAATTTTATGGGTGAAATTTTTCGAGGTAGAGACCATTGACGAAATTTTTTAGGCAAGTTCCATCAGGCTCTGATAAGATGTATAATCCCTTGAGGAAGCAATGTTTGATGATGTATGGGCCCTTCCACAGGGTTTTGAACTTCTTGGGTCCTACCATTTCTTGGGCAACATCATAGTATAAGAATAACTCTCGCTCAGTAAATGTTTGAGGGGTGATGTTGTGATCAAATGAGGCTTTGACCCTCTTCTTGTGTGCTTCATTATTCTGGAGGTATTCTCATCGAATTTAATCGATAAGCTCTAGTTGTACAAAAATTTGTTCCAAAGGTTTGGTGTCAGTTAAAATCTCAATGGATGAGTGTAAAGTAGGGGTATCACACTCAATGGGAAGTACTACTTCAACACCATATACTAATTGGAAGGGTGTAAACCCTGTAGACACCTTGACTGCTCTGTGGTATATCCATAGGGCTAAGAAAACCATATGGTGCCAATTTGTTTTGTGAGTATTCACTATGCTTTGTAACATGGTTTTGAGAACCTTTTTTACAACTTCTACTTGTCTGTTGGACTGTGAGTAGTATGGTGATGCAAACTCATGAGAGAAACCAAGTTGTTGGGTTAGCTCTTGAAATATTTCATTCTCTAAATGTTTTCCATGGTCTGAAACCAACTCCTTGGGAACACCAAACCATGTCATGACATGGTTGAGGAAAAATTGTGTTGTAGTTTCTAAGGTGTTATTATACATGGGCATTTCTTCTGCCCATTTGGTGAAGTAGTCGATGACAACCATAATGTATATGTCGTTGCTAGATGACGGAGGGTTGCAAGTCATGAATTTCATGCCTCACTTGAAGAAACGACTGACCATGATGTCTGGATGTAGGGGAGTGGGTGGTTCTTGTGCCTTATGAGAATATCATTGGCATCGCTCACATCATTTGACTTCCTGTATGCAATCATGGAAGAGGGTGGGCTCGAAATAACCATCGCAAAGGATGTTTTGGGCAGTGGCCACCAGAAGCCCATTGTGGCAATCATTAAGGCTTTGTCAGCTTACTCATTATTGAGGCATCGATGTAGGATGGTGTTGATGCCTCATCGATAGAGGAAATCCTCCAAAATGAGGTAACAGGGGGCATGGTGGCATATGCACCTCCGATCATTGCGAGTAATATGGGGTTTGAACTTTTGAGTTTATAAAAAGAAGAGGATGTCACTATACCAAGGGTTTTATGTTGATACTGAAAATAGATGTTCATCTAGAAGAGCCTCATTAATGGGAGAGCCTCAGTCTCTGTTTGGAGATCTGTGATGAACTCCAAAAGGGTGAGTGCCTTTTTTCTTTTAGTGTTGGGTTGTGTTATATTCTTTCCACGACTAGCTCCCCTAGTCAAACTGGGGGTTAGAGGGGGGGCAGAGCCCCCTCTTTGTTGCATTGATTGCATAGCGGAGGGTTACAGGGGGTTTGAGGGGGGCAATTAGCCCCCTTCTATGGGGTCTGGGGCAGCGCCCTAGTTTTTTTTGGACCCTATATTAGGTGGGCGGACCTACCTGTGGTTTTGTGCATG
Source organism: Pinus taeda (assembly GCA_000404065.3). Lineage (NCBI taxonomy): Eukaryota > Viridiplantae > Streptophyta > Pinopsida > Pinales > Pinaceae > Pinus > Pinus taeda. Next base: position 69,269 of record APFE030680316.1, read on the forward strand.
GTTTTCACACATGGTTTTAGGCGTGATGGTTTTCGGTCCATGGTATTGGATGCTTCGTCATGTATATATATGTATTGTAACATTGAAAGGAACATAATGAAAAATCAAGCTAGTAGTCTTCGTTTTGCGATCTAGGGGAAAATCTCTATGTATATGTGTTTTATGTGTTATGCTCTCACATCATTTATTTTATGTGTTTTAGAATTCGTATGTAGGTAATTTATGTACAATGTTAAAACTTACATTTAGGAGAATTAAACTGTAGATAAATTTATTATACAATAAAAATCCACCAAGCATACTTGTGGTTCATCATACGGCAATTGAGAAGATACCTCATGGGGTTAATGGCTACTATTATGGTAGCGGTCAAAAGGATGATATATTGTTGAAGCTTTTTACAGAATGTACAAGGGCTAAGCAATTTTTTCTTCTAGTTCATACTTCATCGTGGGTCTAGATAAGTTCTTTCTGACATAATAAATTACATGTTCCTTGTTATTTGGTCCATCTTGGACTAATACCTCAATTATGGCTACCTCTGATGCTGATAGGTATAAGTTCTAGTTTTTGTCTTTGTCAGGTGGGCTAATCAAAGGATCTTGAGATAATGTATCTTTTAAAGCTTCAAATTATTTTTGAGCTTGATCATCCCAATGGAAGGGAATATCCTGATGAAGGAGGCACATGAAACCCTGTGTGCAAGTAGCATAATCAGGGACAAAGTGTCATAAGAAATTGGCCTTACTCAACAAGATTTGTAATTATTTTAATGTTTTTGGAGGTGCTACCTCCTTAATGGCTTAGACTTTGAGAGGATTAACTCTGATACCTTGTTGGGAGACTATGAAACCCAGTAGTCTACCGACGTTGACATAGAATACACACTTGAGAGGGTTAAATCATAGGTTATATTATCAACAGATCTGAAATACTATGAAGAGGTCCTCGAAATGGTTAGCATGCTTCTTGGAACAAAGTATAAGTTCATCCAGATATGTGAGGATTAGATGAGCTAGATCATGAAAGATGTAGTTCATGGCCCACTAGAAGGTGGCACCAACATTTTTGAGACCAAGAGGCATAACTTGGTATGTGAATGTACCCCAAGGGGTTGTGAATGTTGTTTTGTACTGATCTTTATGGAGAATCTAGATTTGGTTGTACCCAAGGAACCCGTTCATGAAGGATAGGGCCTCATGATTGGCACAATCATCGATGACTTGGTCAATGAATGGCACTAGGTAATTTTTTTTGGGACAAGCTTTGTTCAGATCCCTAAAATCAGTACAAATGTCGATTATGCCCTATTTTTTCATGACAGGTATAGAAACCCAAGACATGTAAGTGATAGGATAAATGAGTTCAACTTTGTAGGTTTATCTATTTCTTGTTTTATTTCTTCTACCTTAGAAGGATGTAACTAACATTGCATCTTCTTGGCAGGATGGATGTCAGGCCACATTTCAATATGATGTCACAATGGTGGGACTAATGCCACATGGGAGGAAGTTATTGCATTCTTGTTGGTGTACAAGGGGAAAATGTAGCTTCCTCAATAGGATTTTGAGATCGGATCCTAAGTTTCCAAAATGTTTGAAGCATAGGGTATGTCTCGGTGTTATGAGAGGTATAGGTACAGATACCATACATCAGACTAGAACTAATCGAATAGATAGTATGGGAGGTGGTACTTCCCATAGTATGTGATTTTGATGCCTGGTTGATGTCATGAGATGGAATCCTAAGGTCGTATCCATATTTGGATCTTAGTATTAATGTGACATGGCTTTGTAGTATGGGTTTGTCACAATGCTGCTCTTGCTACATGAAAACATGGAAGGTACTGGAAATTCCTCATATGATGAAATTGGGAGAAGATGCAACAATAAAAATGTTTGATTTTCTCTTGAGTGGAGAGATGGATGTCTGGAATTTGGACCACTAAGAAAAAGATGTCATTGAACTTACTCAATTCACAACATTGATTTGCCAAATGGTTGGGTTTATCACATAGGGCGCATGTGAGGGGTGATCTCTTTTTCCAGGTGGATTTAGATCATTTTTTTCCCGATCTAGAATGATGATGATGGGGGAAGATGAAATGATGGGGGCCTTGTTGTAATTTTGGTGACCCTCCTTAAACACACATAAAATAAACCTAGATGCTTCATTCTTTTATGGTGGTGTATTATTTGATGCTTCAGTATCTAATCCGACTAAATAAAAATTCTTAGTGATAAATCGATGCATGAATCCTAACAAAGTATGAAATTGGGAAATGTGGGGACAATGTCGCACATGATGGTTTCCTGCACAAATTTAGAAAGTGTGATGTATGTGCTTGGGTATGGTGCTTTGAGTGATGCGGGGAGTCAAATATAATTGATTGAAGGCCCTTAATTCGGGGCATTGCCTTATCAGGTGATCTGGCACGTCGCACAAAGCGCAAGTGGGTGATGGTAGGTTGGTTGCTGGTTTGGGTTGCCTCTGATCATGGAGGGAGATTGATGGACCAGATGAGGGATAATATAAATAATCTTCTTCCCTTATAGCATAATTTTTTTTTTGGATCCATCCTTTGTTAAGAGTAATGGGGTATTATATTGGGTGAGTGCACCTAACACATCCCGATATCGAGGAGTTTCATGGAAATTATGAGTGTAATTCTCGTACTTTACACATATGCTGCATGTGTGGTTAGTTCACAACGACTTAAGACGCATGGGTGTGCTATTTTCCCTAAGAGGGGGAGGATGTTTCACTGGCGCTTTTGGGGCATACAAAAGAGATTTTATCTCATTTAACTTGAGGCACTTATTGGTGGTGTTATCACTCAGGTTGTTCCCTGCTTCCTGAAGGGAATACGGCCGAGGTAACCACTAACCAATTTTTTAGTTACAGGTCTTAACCTACCTGCAACCAGAGAGGGCTCTCTCTTTATGATTTAACTTTGTTGGTGGGTGATTTTAGGCTAGTTATGGTGTGCTGATTTTGTTTTGAGTTTGGTTGGTTGGTGAATTCAAACAGAGCTGAGGTATAAATTACATAATAGTTTGGGCCATTGGGCAATGGAGTTCAAGGAAGTGTGCTGCTGAAGTATGTTTCTGAAGACAAAGTACTGCTGCAAAGCCAGATAGGCATCTGTGGAACAATTTTTAAGATTTTGTGATGAAGTTATGGAATTAGTGAGTGAAAGGCAATTAAGAATCTTTCACTATGCTAACAAGGGAAAAATGAAAGTATTGCTTAAGAGCAGTTAAGAATTCTTAAACAATATTCACA
>APFE030680316.1:78913-93380 GCA_000404065.3 Pinus taeda
GAATTGTATGATAATTGAATCATTTTCTTGTCTACAAGGTATGGCCTCTATCCATTTGGTGAAGTAATCAGTAGCTGTCAGGATCCATCTATGTTGGCCTGAGGATGAAGGGTGAATTTCCCCAAAAAAGTCTAAGCCCCATTGTTGAAATGGTTTTTCAGTTGAAATGGGCTTGAGGGGTAAGGGTAGCAACTTTTTCTTCCCTTCAAAGATCTGACATTTATGACATGACATCACAAACTTTTTTGAATCAGTAAAGAGGGAGGGCCAATAAAATCCAGCCCTCAAGATTTTATCAGTTGTTGATTTCCAATATAAGTGCCCTCCACAATCTCCTGCATGAAATTCTCTAAGGATTTTATTAGCTTCATTTGAAGTTAGGCAGTTAAGCAAGACACCTTCATGATTTTTCCAAAATAAAACATTATCTATGATTCAAAATTTTGAAGCTTTCATTTTTAGAAATCTCTTTTTGGTTCTGGATAACCCTGGAGGAGCTTGCAGGTTTAATAATACAAAACATATGTCAGCATACCAAGGTGATTGAAAAAAGGCTTGATTGATCTATGGAGTCGCCATCTCCTGTTCGTTATCCAGTTCATTGATGTCAAGGGCTTGGAAATTAGTTTCAGACATTAGTTTAGCTAGCCCTTGTCCTTTTATAAGTTTTTTTGGTTTGATCTCTATATCATATTCCAGAATGTTAGCAATCCATTTTCCCCTCTTACCTTCAATTCCCTCTTGAGTTAAAATGTCTTTGACCACTACATTGGGCACATATGCAACTATGTGAGAGTATAAGATATAAACTCAGAAATTCTTTATGGCTTTGACAAGGGCATATGCTTGCTTTTTCATGATCTGGTACTTGAGTGGGGCATCTCTAAGGGCTCTACTGAAAAAGGCAATAGGTTTTTCACATCCCAAATCATCATTTTGCGGTAAGATAGCAGCAATTGTATGTTCAGAGGAAAAGGAGAAGATTATAAAATCTCTATCAAATCTGGGGCTTGTAAGAACAAGTGTTTTTGTTAAAGCTATCTTGATTTCTTCAAAAGCTTGTTTGGCTTCAACTATCCATTTGACTTTGGCATCTTTCTTGAGCATATTGTTCAACAATGTTATCAGCTCAGCCAAGTTAGGAATAAATCTTCTTAGGAAATTAATCTTTCCTAAAAAGGCTTGTAATTCTTTGATGTTTCTTGGATGAGGGACCTGAAGTATAGCTTGAATCCTATCAGGGTCAATTCTTATGTCATCTTTTGAAATTATATGGCCTAGGAGTTTGCCTTCTTCCACGCCAAATAGTGATTTCTTTGGGTTCAAAGAAATGCCATACTTTCTACAAATTAAGAACACTTGTCTGAGGTGTTTTAAATGTTCTTGGTCTGATTTTGAGAAGGCTGTTAGATCATCAAGGTATATGACTAAGAAATCATGGATTTCTTTAGCAAAGGCTATGTCCATTGCCCTCTGAAATGTGGCTCCAGCATTCTTGATTCCGAAAGGCATTTTTACATATTTGAAAGTTCCCCAAGGTGTGGTGAAAGCTGTTTTATCTTGATCATCTGGGTGAACTAGAATTTGATTGAATCCTGAGAAGCCATCCAGTAGTGAGGTCCTTGAAGCTCCCACTACCCTTTGTAAGATGTGATCCATTTTTGGCAAGGGGTAGTGGTCTTTGAGAGAGACTTTGTTCAAATTTCTTAGATCAACACAAAGTCTTATCTCCCCAGTTTTCTTTCTTGTAGGTACAAGGTTAGAAATCCATTCAGAAAATCTTATAGGTGCAATGATCCCAACTTCATACATTCATTTTACTTCCTTTTCAATTAGGGGAAGAAGGACTGATTCACTCTTCTCAATTTTTGTTTAAAGGGTTTCTGGTTTTCTTTCAGGGGTATTGTGTGCTGGATAACTGTAGTATCATAGGATTTAAGGTCCTCATAACTCCAGGCAAACACATCTTGAGAGTCTCTGAACAATTTAATATATTCTGATTTCTTATCAGGAGGTAAGGTTCTAGAAAGCTTGACCATTTTGGGATTTTCAGTGGTCCCAATATTACACTCCTCAATTTCTGCATTGATGGGTTGCATCTTTGGTTTCTTAGGGAGATCATTTGAATCAAGAATGTCTTATAAAGGAGTAAGACTTGTGGGTAAGAAATCATCCTTTAGTTGAATTACTTCAGTTTCTTCTCCAATAATTTCATCAAGATCTGCTAGTTTTAGCTTCTGTAAATTGGCAGAGTCAAAGGTTGTAGGATGTAATATCAGATATGTTGTTTCAGCTAATATACTTGTGTTCAGTTAATCAATTTGGTTCTGATCATCCCTAATGCTTGTGTCTATGTTTAAGTTTGAGAATTCCTCCTTCAAGGTCAAAAAATTATTTATCTAAGTATCATTCTCAAATACTTGCCAATTATCTACATTGTCTGGGACAGAAGGCCTGTGTTTAATCTCAGCAGTAAACTGGTGGTTAGGCCCAAAAGGAAGTTTACAGGTGCTTGCAAAAGTTTCCAAACTATGAGCATGCAAGTTGTGGCTTCTAGGTATTTTGGTGAGCTGATATTCCAAGAAGCTGTTGAGCAAGTTTGTCACTGTTATCCTATAAGACCTTAGCCTGGGATCATTTGTGACAAAAGTTCCCTTTACCTATTGTATAATTAGGTCTGAATCACCCAATATGCAAGCTTTGGTCACTCCAAGACTCTTAATCAGTTTGAGACCTAGCAAAAGGGCTTCATATTCGGCCATGTTGTTTGTACATCTGAAGTTAAGCCTGTATGCATGACCTAGAGCATGGTCATTTTGAGTATTGTGTATCCAAACCCCTGCTCTTGCTCCTAGCTTGTTTACTGACCCATCAAATTATAAATACCACAAGAACTCTTGATCAATGTTTCTTTCAATGGATTTACAGATTTGTTCAGTGGGCTGGTCTAGTTTTGGTGATTCTTTTGATATATTATCAGACTATGTAGGTTTGATTACATCAGTGATCTTTTGATTTTGAGGAGTGGGTTGTTCATTTATGTGCCTGGTTTCTATTATTTTTAGGAACTTGACCTCAGTTTTGGGACACATATCAGCAGTGTATAGTATGAATGAGTCCATGTCATAATGAATGGAGTAGATTGGGAATTTTTTGGGGCTTCTCCTGACTGCTGACCACATATTTCATCACTGTTTCTCGGTATAATCTCTTTGGTTAGCTGTTACACAGTAATTTGTCATCGTTGGTCATCGTCCCTGTTACCCTTGTTTTCGTACATTGGAGGACACATTTCTGGACCTGTGACCAGTGACATAACCTAAAAACACTTGCATTATGTTCCCCTGAGTATGTACTTCATGTTCCCTGAAGACACCTTTTGCAAATTATCCCTAAAAAGTGCCCTTTTTCCATTAGCCCAGGTACACAGTGTCTTACCCGCGCCAATGACTCAGTTCCTCAAAAGGGGGCACGCCCCTTGGCGCTCTGTCCCAGAGCAACACCCACGCCACGTAAATTTGGTAATGATTTTTGGTCAACGCGCACCCATATGTTTTTTCCTCTCTTGTCATGAAGTTCTATGAAGGAAAAATCCTCAAGATAGAGGTCGAAAGTCAATTTTTATCCATGAAAACTATGCTGAGTGCCTTTTCAGGGATAATGCCAATCCACAATAGGTGTCCTAGTACAATGTATATTCCTCCCTTCTCCATCTATAAATGGCTGTCCTCATGCATTAAACAAGGGAGTTTTGCTAGAGTCTTTCTGAGTGTTGAAGTAATGCTAGAGTGATAGTGAGAATTGTGAAGCATAGGGAGGTTATGCTGCCGGAATTCTGAGAGAGAGGAGGTCACTTTGCAAGGCGTATTTAGCTGCTCGCCCAGTCAGAGGAGGTTCAACGTCAGAACCTTGGTTGTAACTTTCTCTGTTTTTACTCATTAATAGACGACTATCATTATGGTTCCACTCATGTGTCTTTATAATGATGATTGAGTTATATCTTTTCTGACTGATATATAGTTGCATCTATTGGATTTTATGCTTGTATTTGTGTCGTTATTTGCATGTGCAGGTGTCCGTTCACGAGGATCGTGGGGATTGTGACCAGCCGGAGCAAAGGAACGCGAGCGACAATTCTTCTACAAGTACTAGCGTTGGGATCCAGGTAGGCCATCATCATCGATCTTTGATTTGCAATTAGGAACCTGCATGTTAGCGTTGTGTGATTGTTTCTAGACCCGTGTTGGGCTAGTGGGATCGCCTCTGTCCGCAGAGGGGATTTACCTATTCAACAATTTAGCGACTCCACTGCGGAGAAGCTTTTTGTTTGATTTTGTTGTTTGATTTGTAAACTTTAGACGGAGACTAAAGTACGGCTAGATAGCCTTCGAAACATTATTGCTTTGCAGTAGTGAAGTAGATCAAAGCCACTTCAGTCAATCTCCGGTTTGGTTTACGGACTGAACAATTTCGACTTTGTCTTGCATGTTAGTTTTTCTCTTGTTTGCTGGCTTGGATAGCTTTCTGGATTGAATTTCTTGTTGTTTCTTGCTTGCTGGCCTTTCTAGATACTGTAAACCAAGCTTTGGACTACCTGTTTTGTTTTTTTACTCGGAAAACTTTATTAGCGCGGGTTTTCTTCTGACAGTCGCGCCAGTTGGCGCCTGTTGCTAACTGACAACCCGTGCCAATCCCTTTATAGCGCGAGTTGCAGTCTGACAATCGCGCCAGACTTGTTAACTTTTTTAGTTAGCTTGTTTTTCAGCCTTCTGAGCTTGGATTTGTATTTTGTTACATCTTTTACAGCTTCTGGAAGTTTGTTGGACCTTTATGTGACTGGTTATTCTTTTTATCCTTCAGTTGTTTGCTTATTTCTATCGATTTTATATCTTAGCCCTAGTGGCTTTGCATGTCAAGCCTTCTATGGGAAATTATGGTTTGATGATCCAATTAGCTTTTTGGTTGTTTTCCACACTCCTCTGGTGGTTGTGACAGTTTGGCGTTCTATGCTGCAAGTAATTCACTTTTAGCTTGTTTATTTTTTGCTTGACTTCATTTGAACTTAGATCACATGGTTCATTGAAAGTCTTTGTGTTTTCCTTGCTTTGATAGGTCATTTTGACATTTCAGAATTGGTTCTAGATTCCTTTGGGTGAATGTTGTTAATTTATACTTGTGAATATCTCTTGAGATCTGTTGAGTGCATCATGCTATTCTAAAAGAAAAGAAAAGAAAAAAACAAAAGATATTTTGTTTTTTATTAATTAGCATTTCTTGTTAATTGTTGCTTTTAAAAAGAAAAAAGAAAAAGATTTTCATTTCTTGTTATTAGCTGCATTAGGATCTTTGTGATCGTTTTGTTTGTATAAAAATCTCAACTCTCCTATAGATAGAGTTCATTCAATGAAACGATACAATTTTCGCATATAGTTTGCATTTAGGAAGTTTCAAGAGATCACATATGGTAGGACCAAAAAATGAAACATAATTAAAGATAAACTGTAAAATGAATTGAATGAACCTAACAACGCATTGGAACATAACGCACATATTCTAGAGGTCTAGGTTAGAGACGTGTTCCGGCGTCTTTAAACCTGGTAGTTTATCATTGAGTGGTTGGGTGATTCCTCCACGGTGAAATGGTAAGTGCCAGTACGGATTGTGCTCCCACGTACCATCGCGTATATATTAGGAGACCCCTATAGGCTTGCAACCTTTTATCCATAGGAAGCCGAGTCTGCCACCTTACAAGCCATAATGCACTGAACACAACATTCGGGAAGATTGACTGCAGTACGGGAAGTCCTTGGTTTTCATCTGATTGCCAAGGTGTATAAGCAGTTTTACAGATTGTTTGGCAAATCCCTCACCTAGCTCTCCAGAGTAGTCACTTTTGATCCTTTTCGGACTCTCTAAAAGAAAAGGTGTAAGTGAGCAGCTTGTCACTTCGTGCTCATTAAACATTTGAAGGAGACTAGAGTCATCTTTTCGTCCTTTTCTCGAGTCTTAAAAAATGAAAAGGTCAAGTTCAGTGTCTTAAAATTTATTCGGCCACGATTAAATTACCTGGTTAGATCTTGTGTGCGCTAGCTTGAGTAGGATTTCGTTTTGCTATGGAAACTTTTCCAGGTTCCACCAACCCAAGTTCCCCGCCTGACGAGAATCCTGGTCATTTCCCTCCTCTTGGGAATGTTGGTGCTCTGTATATGGCGACGTTATCCCTTCCAGGGTTAACTGTCGGTTTGCCTGTTTGGTTGTTTTCAACCCCTTTGGTCCCTACCGTGTTGGTTGATACTCCATCAGTCCCTCCACCTGCACAACATCATGTTGAACCTAAGGTGAACCCCTCCCCTTCGACGCCTACTTCTATGTCTCCTTCTTGTACTTCGCCTGGTGAAAGTCTCGATTCGAGTAACCAGGTGGCTAAGAAGAAGAATAAGAAGACCAAGAAGAAGAAGTCTCCTAAGGGAGAGGCTACAAGCACAACAGCGACTACAAGCACAACTGTTGCTCCATTAAGGACACCAGAAGTCGGACCCCTTTCCACTCCTCCGCGGAAGGTTAAGTTTCCTTGTCGATTATGCAAGGAGGACCATCTTCTTGGTGATTGTCCTGGCATTCCCAGGGTCTTAGAAGTATAGTCCCGCGATCCGGCCCATCCCTCATCGTCCACTGAAGCTCACGACGATGTTACCTTAGCAGTTGGGAATATTAAGGGAAAAGGGAAGATTCGAATCCCCTGCAGACTTTGTGAATGCAATCATCCCCTTTACCTTTGTCCACTCATGGATAAAGCCTCCACTGTCTTGGAAAGTCTTACAGCTCCCTCACCCCAACTCCCCGTTGGATATCAACGTCTTTCTACAGCTGCAGATCGTCCTCCTACTGACAACAAGATTGGTTTAAACTCCACTCTTGTCCAGCCTCCTCTTCCTGAACCTGGCTCTGCCCAGCCTGTTCCGGGCCAACCATTGGTTGGAGAGAGTGTCGACTCGGGCTCACCACCCCTCGACCACCCTGTTTTGGAAGAGCGTCCTCATCATGTTCTTCTCATCTCATCAAATTCTCCTGAGTCTGAAAACGACCCTCTTATCCTAGCTGACTCAAAGGGTCCCTCTTCGGTTCCTATGAAGCATGGGGGCGATCATACGATTCCCCCACCAAGTAGTTTGGCCATCTCCTTTGATTGGAGTCACCTGACCGCTTTCCGCCTTCCATCCCAGGTGCCTTTCTAGATTATAGTACTCGCCTGTGATAAGGCAGTACCTGGCACTGTTCTCGATGAAGGCGCGTCGATCAGTGTTATGTTGTACAATACTTGGAAAGCTTTAGGTTCCCCACAACTCAGGCTGGTCACGCAGAATCTGTTGGCTTTCGACAGAGGAGCATGTCCATCTCTAGGAGTCCTCCCGAAGTTCCCTATTACTTTGGGAGGTAAAACCGTCTATATAGACGTGTTGGTTACTCACGGGGCTTTAGGCTTCAGTCTTCTCCTTGGTCGTGACTATGTTTATGCTATGGGGCCCCTTGTCTCTTCACTTTTCCGTGTGGTTTTCTTTCCACACGATGGAAGGATTGTGACTATCGATCAGTTGTCCTTCGTTAGTCCCCCGGTGCCTCCTGCGCAGTTATCGTCCCCTCCTAGTTTTTCTCCACCAGTTATATCTGCCCTGCCGTAGGTCTACTACGTGGCTACCTCTCCCATGCCTATATCTAGTGATGCCGCTATCGTGCATAGTGTTCTGGGGGCATTGGGTCTCGACTTCCGAGACATTGACCTCCCATTGGGAGCGCCACTCTTGGAAGCCCCGACTTCCTGTTCATTATGATGAAGTTCGGGCGGAGCATAGTTCATTTCCCTTTGTCAAGCTCCCTAAAAAATGAAACTAGGTGTCCCGAGGATAGTTCATAACCATTATGTCAACCTCGTTAAAACAATGAAACGTGAACCATTATGTCAACCTTCAACCCATTTTCAATGGACTGAAGCTTGGGGGGCATGTACCTCGAATTGAGACACGATGCTGGGGGGCATGCCCGTTTCATTTTTCATCAAAGCATAGTTTGCATACGTGATTCTCATGTGTGTTTTCAAGCTTTCGTAAAAATAAAATATATGCGTGTGTGTGAAAAATTCCATGGGTCGTTGTTATGCAGTAGATACATTAAGATTCAAGGTGTGGTCGAAAGTCGCTTAGCATAAAAACACATAATCACGTGAAAGAAGATCCATCTAAGATAACAAAGCACTGAAAACAATAAGAATCAAATATATATAGTATATATATATATAATATGTGTGTGTGTGTGTGTGTGTGAGTCAAAATGTTCGCGCCCCACGCGTTACAAAAAATAATACATGTCCATACAGCTGCTGACAGCGTGCTCCTCAAAAAATATGCAAAAAGGAAACCTAGGCGTCTTATCACGGTGATGCTCATGATTGCATGTCACCGCTCGCACACAACGTCTCAACAGACGATGGACACGAGTAGATACCCCCACCGTGTGCCTCTGATACGCTCTAGGCACGTCTGCTAATCTGCCGTAATCTGGAATGCCTCGAGTAAGTGACTCGAGGTTCTGTACGAGATCATCCTCACCCTCTATCTGAGGGTCCGCTGCAGGTTGTGCTCTTCGCACATTGTGAGGGAGGTCAGCTAGTCGCTCTACACCAACATCTGTATACATATATAGACGCTATAAGAGATAGGCATGTATTAAAAAAAAAAAGCTTAAATACATAAAAACAATAAAAAACAAAGAGTTATTACCCAGCTCCTCATCCCAGTCCTCTCCATCAGGTAGAGGGAGATCGGGATCTCCAGTGAAATCCGTGCCCGCATAGGGCCAGTCCTCAATGATGTCATCTGGTGTCGAAGCCAGATAAAGAACTCGGGCTTCCAGGACATCTGTTGGCCCCCTCCTGCTTTGGGCATAAGTTCTGCCCATCGATGCAACCTCGGTTCCCTCAACACTAGGTCTGCCACTATTCCTCCGGGTACCCGGAAGATCGGCAGTCGCTCTAGAAAGAAAGTCACCACGATCGAACCATATCCAAAATGTTTGTTTCCATCTCGCTTACACTTGGTAAGCTGCCGTTTAATGTTGGTCATCACCGCCGTGGCCCAATCAAACAATGTCGGATGGAGACACTCAGTGGCCACCAGTAAATGATTTTTGCTGGCCTCATGGGGCGCCTGTACCCCAGCAGTCCGGGTAATGGTGAATAAAATGACTCGTAGAACCAAGTTGGGCACCGTGTTGATATCTACCTTCTTGCTGTTTGCTCCAAACCTTGCTCCAGGACACACTCGTGCCATCACTTCCCTAATCTTCTCCCCGGAAGGCCAACTACCTGTCAAGATAGGCCGTGCACCTTGCCACGATGATCCAGTAATAAAATAGACATCGGAAACATCCAATTCCAATGTTTGGTCCTTCAGGCAAAATACCTGATCCTCTACATCCCAAGCATCTACTATGAAGCGTAGTAGCTCAGGTTGTGCACGTAGGTATGAAGTGTGGAAGAATTTTTTCAATACACAGTCTCTTAGAGCATTCATACAGTCATCATCCTCCAATGCCAAGGCATCAACTTCATTATGCTCTCGTTCCTTCCATTCTAGAACCATTTTTGGCAAAACCCTGCAACCAAAGGCAAAATTTCAATTGTTAGATCATTAATGAAACATAAATTGAAATAAATTTGCAATTTTCACGGTCCAATATGTTGAAAAAAGAGATCGCGCGGTTGGCGTGACTGTTTCTAAAACAGTCGCACCAATGGTGTGACCCCTTTAGGGAAAAATCGCCATTGGCGCGGTCCCATGCAGGAAACCCGTGCCAATGGCGCAACCCTAAAATTTTGCAAATCCCCTTGCAGGGAGCTGAATTTTGGATCAAAAACTTGAAAAATGGAATGAAAACAAAGCTAGGGATGAGGCCTCTTGCCTGTTGCAGACGGTGGCTCGAATGGTCTCCTGGATAGATCGCAATCAGCAGTTGAAATTTGCACCAAAAAATCTCCAACAGTGAACTCACAAGGTAAAAAGTGAAAAGTAAATTTATTTTTTACCATTTTACTATTTATAGCATTATTTTGACCTAAAAATACATTAGAAATGATATTTTTGAGTATTTTTAGGATATTTTTATGTCGAAGTGGGTTTTACGCTGTTTTTTGAATGATGACAGGGCTTGGTGCAACTCAACGCAACCAAACGAGCTTCTTTTTAACTTTTTCAAGCTCGGTAAAACATGAGAAAATGTTGCCTTACGGTCTACATTCAGCTCTTTTCTTGACCTTTTAAAGAGGGAAAGATTCCCGAGTTATCCCTCTTGGCTCGTTAAACATTACTAAGGGGCAGTCATTAAGTTATTTTATCGACCATTAAAATATTAAAGATTCCCGGGTTTTTGTCGTTTCAAACTCGTTAATGGTCATGAAACGACGTGCTTTTGATCGCTTTTCTACTTTTTCAGGTCGAAATCACTATTTATGAAAAGTACTCCTCGATCGTAATGGTCGGGCAGTTCTTTCGGGCATTATTTTACACTTTTTCGGGCCCGAGAGACACAACTTTACGAAAAAGGACACCCTTGGAGTTTCCTTTTCTGCTGTCTTTTCAAACTCTCTAAACATGAAAAGATGCCGATTTCTTCCTTTGTCAGACTCGTTAAACCCTGATGACATCGGATCTTGTCGAAATGACACGCCACAAGCATATGCTATCCCCATCAAGCTTGTTAAAAATAATTGGGGTACTCGCCAGAAATGGTGGGGGAAAAAAGAAAATTTTGGGAACCATAATTATTGTCGTGTCGACAGTATGTCGCTCTTGAACATGGCACTTCTCTGCTTTCGTGTCCGGGTGGGGATATCTCATCTCATTTTTCACTTGCCTCCGTGGGTTTGGGTAATCCTATTTGACCTCTCATCTGCTCATTGCCTCGTCATCATGACCTCTGATCCGTCGATGTCAAATACTGCCAACTCCACTGTCGTGCCGCCGATATGTTCAAGAGAAGTTGACCTCTGAAAGAAACAACCTCTATCTGATAGTTCATAAATCTTAATTCACAACATTGTCTCTTCCTGTCTCATGTCGATGATGTGGGAAACATTATGGCCCACCTTCGACAAAGATCACTTCCTGTCGACTTCAACTCATTATCCAGGAAAGTGACTTAGAGACTCCCTCCCGGTACCTTGGAGCGTGCATGCTTCAATGGCAAGTTCTTCGTGTTCGACACGAGGTTTTCATCATTGGCCTTCGATCGAATGACTCTACAGGTGTTCGATATCGGCTCATTTATTCACACGCCGTAGATTGTACCTAGTACCTTGAGGGCCATTGTCATTATTGGTGGTACCTCTCGCGTCTGTTAACAACTTTCATCATTGGCTGGTAATCAGACGATGTTCATGCATGTTCAACTTCAGCTCACACGTTCACATGCTTGAACTTGTACTTATGTTCGGGTCGAGATGGAGCGCAAGACCCTGGATTATGTCTCTTGTAATCCAGGCGTGATTTTTGATAGATGACTCATTCACTAGATGGCTGCGTCCATACCTGAGTCAATTCATTGATCCTAACCAGATGGCTGCGTCCATGCTACGGATCCGGATTATCATGTACTCTCTTATGGATGGCTGCGACCATACCACGTACATCATGTATTTGAACTATCGATTGTATCTCTCAATGCAGATTCTCGGCGGCAGCTATATATGTTCTTGTAAAGCATCTCACCCCTCTCTCTCTCTCGGGCCTCATGCTTTAGGGGGCATCTGTTACACAGTAATTTGTCACCGTTGGTCACCATCCCTGTTACCCTTGTTTTCGTACATTGGAGGACACATTTCAGGACCTGTGACCAGTGACATAACCTAAAAACACTTGCATTATGTTCACCTGAGTATGTAGTTCATGTTCCCTGAAGACACCTTTTGCAAATTATCCCTAAGAAGTGCCTTTTTTCCATTAGCGCGAGTACACAGTGTCTTACCCGCGCCAATGACTCAGTTCATCAAAAGAGGGCACGCCCATTGGCGCTCTGTCCTAGAGCAACACCCGCGCCACCTAAATTTGGTAATGATTTTTGGCCAACGTGCACCCATATGTTTTTTCCTCTCTTGTCATGAAGTTCTATGAGGGAAAAATCCTCAAGATAGAGGTCGAAAGTCATTGATTATCCATGACAACTATGCTGAGTATCTTTTCAGGGATAATGCCAATCTGCAATGAGTGTCCTGGTACAATGTATCTTCTTCCCTTCTCCATCTGTAGATGACTGTCCTCATGCATTAAACTAGGAAGGTTTTTCTAGAGTCTTTGTGAGTGCTGAAGTAATGCTAGAGTGATAAGCAAGAATTGAGAAGCATAGGGAGGTTATGCTGCTGGAATCTTGAGAGAGAGAAGGTGTTTGCAAGGCGTACATAGATGCTCGCCCAATCAAAGGAGGATCTGACGTCAGAACTTGGTTGTATTCTCTTTTGTTTTATCAATAATAATGGACAACTATCATTATGGTTCCACTCATGTGTCTCTACTGTGATGTTTGAGTTGTATCTTTTCTGACTGATACATAGTTGCATTTCTTGGATTTTATGCTTGTATTTGTCTTATTCTTTGCATGTGCAGGTGTCTATTCACGAAGATCGTGAGGATTGTGACCAGCTAAAGCAAAAGAACGAGAGCGACGACACTTCTACGAATATAAGCGTTGGATTCGAGGTAGGCTCTTATATCGATCTTTGATTCGCAATTAGGAACCTGCGTGTTAGCGTTGTGTGATTGTTTCTAGACCCCATTTGGGGCTAGTGGGATCGCCTCTGTCCACAGAGGGGATTTACCTATACATAAATACATACATAAAATCCCCAGCGGAGTCGCCAAATTGTTGTATAGGTAAATCCCCTCTGTGGACAGAGGCGATCCCACTAGCCCCAAATGGGGTCTAGCAACAATCACACAACGCTAACACGCAGGTTCCTAATTGTGAATCAAAGATCGATATAAGAGCCTACCTCAAATCCAACGCTTATATTCGTAGGAGTGTCGTCGCTTCCGTTCTTTCGCTTCAGTTGGTCACAATCCTCACGATCTCCGTGAATGGACACCTGCACATGCAGAGAACAAGAGAAATACAAGCATAAAATCCAAGAAGTGCAACTATGTATCGGTCAGAAAAGATACAACTCAAACATCACAGTAAAGACACATGAGTGGAACCATAATGATAGTCGTCCATTATTATTGATAAAACAAAAGAGAATACAACCAAGTTCTGACGTCAGATCCTCCTTTGACTGGGCGAGCAGCTATGTACGCCTTGCAAACACCTTCTCACGCCTTGCAAACACCTTCTCTCTCTCAAGATTCCAGCAGCATAACCTCCCTATGCTTCTCAATTCTTGCTTATCACTCTAGCATTACTTCAGCACTCACAAAGACTCTAGCAAAACCTTCCTGGTTTAATGCATGAGGACAGTCATTTATAGATGGAGAAGGGAGGCAAATACAATGTATCAGGACACTCATTTTGGATTGGCATTATCCCTCAAAAGCTACTGAACAGAGTTGTCATGGATAAACAATGACTTTCGACCTCTATCTTGTAGATTTTTCCCTCAAAGAACTTGATGACAAGAGAGGAAAAAACATATCGGTGCGTGTTGGCCAAAAATCATTACTAAACTTGGTTGGTGCGGGGGTTGCTCTGAGACAGGGCGCCAATGGACGCGCCCTCTTTTGAGAATCTCAGTCATTGGTGCGGGTAAGACACTGTGTACCAACGCTAATGGAAAAAGGGCACTTTTTAGGGATAATTTGCAGAAGGTGTCTTCAAGGAACATGAAGTACATACTTAGGGGAATATAATGCAAGTGTTTTTAGGTTATGTCACTGGTCACAGGTCCCGAAATGTGTCCTCCAATGTATGAAAACAAGGGTAACAGGGACGGTGACCAACGGTGACAAATTACTGTGTAACAGATGCCCCCTAAGGCACGAGGCTCGAGAGAGAGAGAGAGGGGTGAGATGCTTTACAAGAACATATATAGCCACCGCCGAGAATCTGCATTGAGAGATACAATGTGATAGTTCAAGTACATGATGTATGTGGTATGGTCGTAGCCATCCATAAGAGAGTACATGATATCTAGATCCATAGCATGGACACAGCCATCTGGTTAGGATCAATGAATTGACTCAGGTATGGTCGCAGCCATCCATTGAATGAGTCATGTATCAAAAATCACGCCTGGATTACAACAGACACAATCCATGGTCTTGCGCTCCATCTCGACCCAAACATAAGTACAAGTTCAAGCATGTGAACATGTGAGCTGAAGTTGAACATGCATGAACATCGTCTGATTACCAGCCAATGATGAAAGCTGTTAACAGACGCGAGAGGTACCACCAATAATGACAATGGACCTCAAGGTACTATAGGT
>APFE030680317.1:0-29732 GCA_000404065.3 Pinus taeda
AGCAGGGGGGTCACAAGGGGGGGGGCGGCCCCCCCTGTCCGGGGGGTTTGAGGGGGGTGGGTAGCCCCCCTCTACGGGGTCCGGGGCAATGCCCCGGGAAAAAAGAATTTTGGACCTTATATTAGGTTGGACGAACCTACCTATGGTTTTCGGTCCATGGTTTTGGATGCGATGGTTTTCAGTCCATGGTATTGGATGCTTCGGCATGTAATGAAAGGAGCATAATGAAAAATCAAGATGGTAGTCCCGGTTTTGGGATCCAGGGGAAAATCTCTATGTATATGTGCTTTATGTGTTATGCTCTCGCTTTGTTTATTTTTCTGTGATTTAGAATTCGTATGCAGGTAATTTCTGTACGAGGTTAAAACCTACACTAGTCTTCGAAAACCTACAAGGTTGACACCATGAAAATTGAAGGAAAAAAGAGCAAAAGGGATTTGTTATAGTTGTGAGAACAATACTCTAAAGGTCATAAGTGTGCTGAGAATAATTTATTCTACATAGATTGTGAAAATGAGGAAGAAAATGAACAAGAAACATCAATAGAGGAGGATATACACTAAGAGCCACCCCTATAGAAAGAAGAAATCAATCCAACCATATCTTGTAATGCATTGGCATGGATTACTACTCCTCAAACTCTAGAGATAGAAGGTTATATCAAGAAGAAAAAGGTAATAGTGTTGATTGATTCGGGAAGTACCCATAATTTTATTCATTATAAAATAGGCAAGGAATTGAATTACTTCCCATATCCAGCACCAGAGTGTCAAGTGATGTTTGCAAATGGAGGAACTATAAACAGATCTAGAAAGTGCCATAATATCAAGATAACCATGGGAGAATATGTATTGAATAGTCCAATGGTTTCCATTCCAAGGGGTGGTGCTAATGTTGTACTAGGAGTCCAATGGTTACAATCTTTGGGGACGATAGCTCTCAATTTTCAAGAATTTTTCTTGAATTTTTTTTGGGAACAAAAGGAAGTTGAATTAAGGGGTATCATAGGGAAACTCGAAAAGATAATAAACTCTAATGGCATGAAAAATCTTCTGAATAAAGAACAATGAGGCGTAATTTCACTATTATGCTCACTAGGGGTTCAAAAAATGAAATCATCTATTCCTCCATATCTCCAAAAGGTCTTAGACAATCATTCCAAAGTGTTGGAGACTCCCAAAGGCCTCCCACTTATTCATGATCATGATCATGCAATTCACTTGATTCCAGGAAGTGTTCCTCCAAACATTAGGCCTTACAGATATCCTTCTCCCCAAAAAAGGGAAATTGAACATATGGTTGCAGAAATGCTAGAGGCTGGTATAATTCAACCTAGTCAAAGTTCTTTCTCTGCTCCAGTAGTATTGGTGCACAAGAAGGATGGATCATGGTGTATCTATCCATATTATAGGGAGCTCAAAAATCTCACTATTTAAGATAAATTTCTCATTCTTGTCATTGATGAATTTTTTGATGAATTATATGGAGAATTTTACTTCACCAAGATGGATCTTCGTTCAGGATGTCATCAAATTAGAATGAATATTGAAGACATTTCGAAAACAACATTTAGAACTCATGAGGGTCATTATGAATTTTTGGCCATGCCTTTTGGCCTTACTAATGCACCTTCCACATTTCAAGTTTTGATGAATTCCATTTTCAAGCCCTTTTTCCTAAGAAAAATTGTGTTAGTATTTTTTTATGATATACTAGTCTACAACAAGTCTTGGAAGGATCATGTTTAACATGTTGAGAGGGTGCTCAAACTATTGGTGAAGAAACAATTATATGAAAAAACCTCAAAATGTTTCTTTGGAGTACATGAGCTGGAGTATTTGGGTCATATTGTATCTCATGAGAGTGTTAAGGTATACCCTAACAAAATTAAAGCCATTAAAGAATGGAAAATCACTACAACCATAAAGCATCTTCGAGGATTTATCGGGTTGACAGGGTATTATCGCAAGTTTGTTAAGAATTATGGGAGAATAACGGCACCTCTAACATCATTACTAAAGAAATATGCATTTTCTTAGACTCCAGAAGTAACGAAGGCCTTTGAACATCTTAAAGAGGTAATGTGCCAAGCACCAGTCCTAGCTATGCCAAAATCCACAAAAAAAAAACCTATTCTGGAATGTGATGCTTAAGGAAATGGAATTGGTGTTGTTTTAATGCAATAAGGAAGACCCATTTCTTTTTGAAAGTCATCCAATTAAAGTAAAGTATTGACACAAACCTATTTATGAGAAGGAAATGTTGGCAATACTACATGCACTAAAGAAATGGTGACCTTACCTAATGGGAAGACACTTCAAGGTAAAAACAGATCATGATAGTCTTAAATACTTTTTGGAACAAATATTATCTTCAGAAAAGCAGAAAAAATGGTTGACAAAGATGTTGGTTTATGACTTTGAAAGCTTCTACCAAAAAAGGAAGCTAAATGTTGTTCAAGATGCACTTTGAAGAAAGGATGAGGATGTGGAAGCATTGCTTTGTGCCATTTCTATTATCCAACCTGAGTGGATAACAGAAGCAAGGGGTGAATGGAAGAATGATGAATAGGTGTGGTCGCTCATTCAAAATTTGTAGCAAGATCCCAGTACATATGATACATTTAGTTGGAAAAATGATTCATTATGGTACAATGATCGCTTATGTCTTTGTAAGAATTCCCAACTCAAACAAAATATTATTTTCGAATTGCACACCTCTCCCTTAGGAGGGAACTCGAGATTTTTAAAAACTTACCATATGATCAAGAAGGAATTTTTTTGGGATGGCCTTAAATCTAATATTAAGAAGTTTGTGGCAAAATGTTTGGTTTTCCACCAAAATAAAGTTTAGACAATTAAGACCTCGAGTCTGTTACAACCTTTAGCCATTCCAAGTCAGCGTTGGGAGGAGGTATCAATGGATTTTATCACAATTTTACCCAAGTCTGAAGGAAAGAGTGTCATCATGGTGGTAGTTTATAGACTTACCAAGTATGCACACTTTTCTGCATTATCTCATCCTTTTAAATCCAGTACAGTTGCTACTGCATTTATGGAAACAATTCAAAATCTTCATATAAACCCAAAGATTGTAGTAAGTGACAGAGGTTCCATTTTCACTGGAAATTTTTGGACAGAACTATTTTCTTGTCTTGGTACTAAATTAGCTCATAGTTCATCTTATCATCCTCAAACTGATGGGAAAACTGAGATTGTGAACAAATGTTTGGAAGGATATCTTTGTTTCTTTGTATCTGATAAAAAAACACAATGGATCAAGTGGTTACCTCTAGTTGAATGGTGTTATAACACTTCCTTCCATACTGCAGCAAAAATGACCCCATTTAGGGCACTTTATGGATATCATCCACCATCCATCACATCATATTTAAGATAAAATTCTAAGGTTCAAGCAGTGGAAGATCACAACGAGCATCAACAACAAGTTCTCCAACTCTTAAAGGATAACCTCACTATGACGTAGAATTGAATGAAACAACAGGCAGATGAACATCGTAGTGAAAGAATTTTTTATGTAGGTGACTAGGTATTTTTACAACTACAACCATACAAACAAATGTCTCTCAAGCAAGCTAAGAAGGATAATAAATTATCACCCAATTATTGCAGTCCTTACAAGGTGTTGTAAGAGATTGTTACTATGGCATACAAATTGGAGCTTCCTGCATCTTCCCAAGTGCACCCATTTTTCCATGCTTCATGCTTAAAGATGGTTATAGGTGACAAGCTTCCAGTTCAAACAGTGTTTCTAAAACTTGATGAAGAAGAAAAAATCATATTTGAGCCTTAAGCAGTCACAGAAATAGGAACTTGACAGCTACGAAATCGATAAATTTCAGAGTAACTCATTAAGTGGAAGAACGTACACGTTGAAAATTCCACATGGGAGGGTGATAATTTTAGACAGAAGTATCTAAAACTACTCAAGCATTGAGGACAACACTTTTTGAAGGGGAGGGGCATGTTAGGTCCTATTGGCGTTGCTGGACCTGCCAACATTCAAGGGATCTCCCTGGTATGAAGTCCCAACTAGACCTCACACCATTTGGTGTAGGAGTCCCATTTGGTATGATGGCCTGATTGCCATTATCTTAAATGTTTTCCTTAGCTCTTACTTTTTAGCACATGAGAGTGGTTTGCTTTGTCTTCGAACATAGAGGTTCGCGTGCTTGGTGAGTGCTAGTGTTACTTGTTGTCAAGATTCTTTCGTCACAGAGAGAGGGGGTGGAAGTGAGTCTTCGGTCAAAAGGGAAAAGTCCCAACTCTGTCAGAGACACACAACACAATAGGACATGCGTAGCTTCCGGTGGAGCAGTCCACATGGATGCGGAAATCACACACACAAGAAGGATTAGCACGTAGAACACTCAACGAAGTAGTCTTGCGAGTGCGACGATCATTATAACAAGTTTATGGAAAGGTTTTGTTTGATCTATGGTGAGGCAGCCCACATGGGCAGGATAATGTTAACAACTTATACAACACATTTTCATAAACATATGTATTAGAACAACCAAAAAAGTTTAATTGTTTTAACGCAGGTTAAAGCAACATGCATTACAAGTGTTCCAAGATTAGTCTTACAAACAATTACAATATGTGTGTGAAAACGTGCTGGCCTATTAACAAGCTTTTGAATTAAACGAAATTTCCAAGACACATCAGTACACCATACATCACTAACCCCATAGGATGGGTGTTGGAGCCACTACTCATTCCTCAAAGAAAATATTACAGACTCTCAAGGCTATGTGGGAGGAGACAAGTTGAAAAGTCTTTTGCATGTACAAATGAGGGGTATTTATAGCCAAGGGTAAAACTGGCCCTTGTCACTGTTCGACCTCCCTCATGACTATTTCACTTTCATGACTTTTCAACTTTACATAACTCTTCAAATTACATGTGGGTCTCTTGGACTTCCACATTACATTACATTGATTTACAATAGTATGGCCCACAGTAGTGATGTGGCCGACATGACTCAACATGACAATGTTGGTATGTTATGCTACTAGTGGTATCCATGTTGAGTTGCAGCACTAATGAGTGATGGATGTGCTCTTGGTGTATCATAGCTTCATCTCTGTATGGAAAGGTGTACGAAGTCTTCGATGGTCTTGGTGTTCGCTTGGTGTTTGAACGTGCATGTTCCTCCTTCGCTTGTACTTTTGCATGCTTTTCCGTCCGTTCGTGAAAAATATCCTCACATGCATCATTCATTCACGAAAAAAACTCCTCGCATGCATCATCCGTTCGCGAAAAAATCTCCTCGCATGCATCATTTGTTCGTGAAAAAATCTCCTCACATGCATTGTTCTTTCGTCTGTTCGCGAACAAATCTCCTCGTATGTGCTCTCTTTTTTCATCTCATTCGTCGTCGCATCATGTCTCATCCATGTACCTGTATTTGCAATCACTCATGACGAGACGACATCAAATCCATGAATCTCCTAGTGTACCATGATTCATTGTCATTCACTTTTGGATGTAGGTGACTAGGAGAGAGGACAAGGCTATGATACTACACAAGACATATTTCAAGCTGGGATGTGAGCTTCGGGCACTACCGGTGAAAATTGCGCAAAAGTCACTAGGAGACTGAGATGGACAATCTAAATCAGCAACGAATGTCCGTGGGATCTAGCTTGGCTGGAGGGCATATATGCGCAATTTTTCAGGGAAGAACTGCAGGTAGCAAAGGGGCTTGGCAGCAAAAACTGCTCAATTCCTCTGGGGAGCTGGAAGCGGGGTGTAGGAGGCTTACTGGGAAAAAATGCACATTTTTTTTAGGGAGTTAGCAGCGGGTTGTAGGATTGTTGTTGGAAAACACTGTGCAATTGTTGGGAGGTTGGTCTATTGAAAATCCCATCGTAGTTTTTGAGTTGAGCGAGATGTTGGGCAGCTACGGTGACTGCTCATGAAAACTGTGCAGTTTTCCGGGTGAGCAGTAGACCGGCTGTCTTGGTGACTGGCTGGAAAAACTGCACAATTTTTTTAGGGAGATAGGGACGGACAATGGGTGTCTATTTGGAATGTCTATGCAATTTCTTCAATCAGTGGAGCGGGCAAGTTCTGTAGCTTTTGTGCACTTTTTTAGGGGAGTGAGTCCCTGAGTCATTGCCTGGTCAAACTCTCTAGTTTACCAGCTAGAGAATTGATTGATTCATTTGCAGGAAGCACATATCGAGATGGCCTAATGAGAAAATTCTACGTTGTTATCGGTGATAGCCAGGATTGTGCAGTGCAAGCTGCCTAGGAGACAGCCTCAAGCTCTGCGCAATTCTGGACAATAGTACATGTCCACTGAGGGTTGAAACTATGCAATCTAGCTCAGCGAGGGTCCGGCTATTGGAGGGTGATCTAGTTGTCAGAACTTCAGCAAAATGACTCTGTGTGTGGGCAAGTGAACTTATGCATACACGACCTTACAAGCACACACTCAACCTGACTCAATGATAAGATGCCTTAAACCATCAAGACAACATACTCAGTGTGACTGACCGACAGTGCGAGCGACAAGCGTGACACTTGTGATAGATCATTGAATGACCGCAAAGACGCTTGCGCAATAGTGCATACAACATTGTGTGCCAGTGCAATAGATGTGTACATGGTGAACACAACTCAAACACAACCTTCAACAACACCAAAACGAGGTCACAAGTATGACATAACAATCAACATGCGGAAGATAACAGTTGTTGAATTGAGGCTTCTGTGATCCATATCAAGTTTATGAGAGATTTTTCGGCGTAAATCACATGATATTTCATTTGTCGACGCGTTTCGAACCAACTAGTGTGGTTCATCGTCACGACAAGTTGAAGAAACAGATCTAGTTTGCATGTTAAATAGTCAGAGCAGCACATCCAACGGCTATAATTTTTGACCAGGAAATGGCTATATTGATTAACAGCTAAATTTGACTAGGAAACGGCTACTTGGACAGGACCCAGGTAAAAGGGTCATAACTATATTTAATTAAAAAAATTAAAATAAGTTAAAGTTATGGATTTAAATAATTAATAAATTAATAGTTAGTTATACTATTATTAAATTAAAAGTTAATGGGACATATGAATTTACGTAAAAGGTATTAACTATTTATATTTATTTTAATTTTTATTATTTATTTATATTATTATTATTATATATTATATAAATATATATATATATATATAATATAATATTATATATATAATTATTAAATAAAATTAATTAAGATTACATAGTAAGATAAATCTATAATCTTAAATTATAAATTATTTAATGTTTATTAATGGTTAAATTCTTAATTTTTTAATTATAAATTAATAAAACATATTACATAGATCGATTTCAATATTAAAGTAATTATTTTCTTTTATTAATTAAGTTAAAATTATTAGTATATAACTAATAGCATAAACTAAATGCTATTAAAAAATCTCATACTATATAAACAACCCCTCAAAGAACAAAGGCCAAAGAGAGAAGGATACGGGATAACAAGGGGAAACTAACTTATAAGAAAACTAGAACAAGCTATAAAAAGAGGGAGGGAAGGAAGTGAAGAATACGACTAGGAAGTGAGGGTTGGGACCCAACAACTACTGATCTTCCAACCATCCTCTCTATTGAGATTGCTCGGCCTTTTCTCAATCTCAAGGGCTTCCCTAAATTTACGGTGATGGAACTGCGAAACTTTAGCAATAACAGTGGCCTCCTCGATCCAAACATGATGTTTGGTGTTCTCTGCATGCTCAGCTAAAGCAGAAGACTTGGTTCTCCTATGTTTAAGGTCATTTGCGTGCTCACTAATCCTTTGATTAATGGAGCGTCCAATCTCACCAATATAGGGGGTCCCACAGGAACAAGGAATAATACATACCCCCTTCATGTCCTTAGGGTCGATAGGATCCTTCACTAATCTGAGGGACTTATGAATGGTGCTAAGGGGTCTAAAGGTCGAGGGAACATTATGTTTCTTAAGAATCCTCGCGATCTTATCAATGGTCCCCTGCAAAAATGGAGGATGGACACTTGGGACCTGCTCTTTCGGTTCTCTCTTAGTTAACAAATTTTTTGCATCTTTGAGGAAAGCTTTCTGACCCAGGAATCTACTATAACCATTTTCAACAAAGACATTAAGGACATTAAGCTTGACCCTGGGGACATTCTTGTTAGTTTTGATGTAGTTTCCCTGTACACTTGCATCCCTATAAATGAGGCCATGGAGGTGGTCAACCGCCTAATAGATCCTGATATTGCTCAGTTAGTTGAGATCTGCCTCACTTCCACCTTTTTCAGTTTTGAAGGGGAGTTCTTTGAGCAAAGCTATGGGGTTGTCATGGGCTCACCCCTATCCCCTATCGTTGTGAATCTTTTTATGGAAGATTTTGAATCCAAGGCTCTAAACTCGGCCCGCCTCCTGCCTAATGTCATCTGGTCTCATGGCCAAGAGGAGTTAGATCTCTTCTTCAATCATCTCAACAGTCAATCCTCGGCCATTAAGTTCACCAAGGAATAGGAAGTCAATGGTTGCGTCCCATTCCTTGATATTCTTATTTCAAATAATAGTGACGGTTCCCTCTCCCACCAAGTGTTTCGAAAGAAAACACATACGGAGTAGTATCTTCATGCCAATTCCCACCATTTCCCGGCTCAGAAATTAGGTGTTCTCAACACCCTTGCTACTCGTGCCCTAAGGATCTCTGATGAAAAGAGTTTCGAGAAAGAGTGATCCCATCTCCTTAATGTCTTTGTCGAAAATGGTTATAGTAGATACCTAGGTCAGAAATCTTTCCCCAAAGCTGCCAAAAATTCATTAACTAAAAGAGAACTGAAAGAGCGGGTCCCAGGTGTCCATCTTCCATCTTCCGTTTGTGTAGTGGACTGTTGAAGCCCCGAAAATCGGGTCTACAACAAGGGAGATACCCGCCCAGTCCGGACCTTGGTTGGCAGCTCCTTATCCGTTTGGTATAGCGGGTCCAACTGGGGATGTGGGACCAGTTTCCCAATTTATGAGTGTGTGTGTGTAGAATTTGATGTTTCTGATCTAACAGTTCCTACTTAAGATATTCTAATTTTAACTTTAATCTAATGCTATACTATTGTATTCTAGTAAACAAAAACATCTAAGTCTATACTAACTCGGGGTGTAATTCTTCTATTATGCGATCTAAAAAGATTTCAAATAACAACTGGTAATAAAGATCATTCAGCTATTAATCAAAAGCCTATTATGGAGAAAAGAATTTCAATTTAAAGATGAACACTTCGTATTAAAGTTAGACCAAAAACAATTGCGAAAAACATATCGCATTAATGAGCTATCAATACATTAAACATAAACAAATAGTTATCATCGTACAAAAGTGCCAAATGATAACTCAGACATCCATGTTGTAATATATAAACAACTGAAAACTGAATATCACTTTAACGCATAAGCAGAAATGGTTAAGAGATAAAAGTACCATTTATAACTAGTTCCTACTCATGAGCTTCAAGCGACAATTGATTTATCTCTCCTTGATTTAACATCCACTAAGAGTACAGAAGTGCAACATCAGTAGCAGATATCAAATGCAAATATCAAATAAACCCTGTTCCATTCATTCACCAAAACCTCCTCTGAGGGTGCAAAAGTGCATGTTCTGAGGACAAGTTTTTGATAAATTTCTGGACCCCTCTCTAAATGCATGAGAAGGGTTTAAATACTACTAACTAAAACAAAAAATAACTTATTACAAAAATTCAGGATGCGGTTTAAATGACCGTCCTATTTCTAAGCAAAAATAAAGTAAACTATTTCTAAAATTAAATCTAACATCTAACTATTTTTGTATTTGCTCCTTAATATTGCAAGCATTCAGCATTGCCTAAGAAGAGTCAGTCGACCGAATTCAGATTATAATTGTGCTGTGAAATGGAATTAGCAAGATCTGGCGCCATCTTTTCAGCATAATTGATGAGGTATTTGGGAATCATCCGCTGACTATGTGACTTTACCATGTATGCCCAGTATTATTCCCAATTTAACTTGATTAACCCTGAAATTACTTCTGCCTTTTCTTTAGCTTTATGTTTCTAGCGTCGCCTCTTGCAATTTTTTGGAGTTTGCAGGTAACTGAACAATTGGAAGCTTTCCTTTTTGAGCAATTTTCTCAGCAATGCGTGATTAATGGCATCGAAAACTGCCTCTGTTTCTTGATTCGGGCTTCCTTGACGCGTTTTTCGCCTTTTGTGCCTTTTGGGAGATATAAAGCTCAAACTTTGTGAAGATAACGATTCCGCAAGCTTTTGACCTGAGCCTTAAACTGTTCATTTCTATCATCAACACTGTCCGTGTATGTGAGAATTTGGGGCCTTGCTACTATCTAGTGCAGGAATGAACGAGCTAACTCTGTAACTGATGTTTCAGATGACCTTGATGGGCCTGTAGTAGCCGCAAATCCCATTACCTTAGGATTCTCTTCCTTGTGCCTTTCCAGATGGAAATTGGAGTCTTGTCTTTTTTCCTCATAGTTTCCTGCATACTGCTTTGTATAACCTTTTGTTCTTCGTTCCTGCAGTTTTACAAATTAGGTGAAAGTAATGATAAAAATAATGACAGGAAAGATTTAAATGCTAAAGATATGCAAACAGACGCCACTTTACGTGAACTGGCTCTTCGATAAACACAAAACCATATTTTACTAACAACTAGCATATAACTCATTAATTAACATTAAAGTGTGTGACCAGTTCTTGGTTTATGGAAAAAGCTTTTTCTTGAATATTGAGCCAGGAAAATCTATGATAGAATGATTCTGCGATTTGCATCGTAGTATCGCAGATCGCAGCATCGCATTATCGCTATATCACTGCATCGCATTATTGCAGATTGCAAGATCGCAATATCGCAATATCGTTTAATCGTTATGTGTATTTTATGCGATTTTGCGATATGCGATATCGCATATCGGCGATTTTGAGGTTTTCCAACGTGAGTGCTTATTAATGTATGCAATGCGATGGAGTTTCGCGTTGCAATCTCGCAATTTTTTTTAATTTTTGGATCATAAGAAGGCATCCTATCATTCTTTGCGCGATGCGATATTTCTTAAGGAGTGACTTTACTTTCTTCATCATGAAACTTAAGCTTTTTAGATTTTTCAAAGGTATTTTCCTAAGTTCATGATGGTAAGCTTTATCCAAAAGGAAATATAAGCACTAATTGATTTTTTTTAATTTTTGACTAAGGGTCCCCATTTATTTAGTATTAGCAATAACACTATATAAGGAGGGGGGTTGTTGGTGGCCACAACAGGGACCACTGATAAGATTGTGAGGATTCTTAAGAAACATAATGTTCCCTCGACCTTTAGACCCCTTAGCACCATTCGTAAGTCCCTTAGATCACTGAAGGATCCTATTGACCCTAAAGACATGAAGGGGGTATATATTATTCCTTGTTCCTATAGGGACCCCTATATTGGTGAGACTGGATGCTCCATTAATCAAAGGCTTAGTGAGCACGCAGCTGACCTTAAACATAGGAGAACTAAGTCTTCTGCTTTAGTAGAGCATGCAAAGAAAACCAAACATCATGTTTGTATCAAGGAGGCCAGTGCTATTGCTAAAGTTTCGCAGTTCCGTCACCGTAAATTTAAGGAAGCCCTTGAGATTGAAAAAAGGCCGAGCAATCTCAATAGAGAGGATGGCTGGAAGATCAGTAGTTGTTATGTCCCAGTGCTCACTTCCTAGTCATATTCTTCACTTCCTCCCCTCCCTCCTTTTATGGCTTGTTCTAGTTTTCTTATAAGTTAGTTTCCCCTTGTTATCCTGTATCCTTCTCTCTTTGGCCTTTGTTCTTTGAGGGGTTGTTTATATAGTATGAGATTTTTTAATAGCATTTAGTTTATGCTATTAGTTATATACTAATAATTTTAACTTAATTAATAAAAGAAAAATAATTACTTTAATATTGGAAATCGATCTATGATAATATGTTTTATTCATTTTATAATTAAATAAATTAAGCAAATTTAACATTAAATAAATTTATAATTAAAATATTATAGAATTATTCTTACTATGTAATACTTAATTAATTTATTTAATATATATATATATTATATTAAATATAATAAAATAAAATAAATATAAAATAGTTAATACCTTTTACGTAAATTCATATGTCCCATTAACTTTTAATTTAATAATAGTATAACTAACTATTAATTTATTAATTATTTAAATCCATAACTTTAACTTATTTTAATTTTTTAATTAAATGTAGTTATGACCCTTTTACCTGGGTTTGATCCAACTAGTCGTTTCCCAGTCAAATTTAGCCGTTAGTCAATATAGTCGTTGCCTGGTCAAAAATTATAGTTGTTGGATATTTTGCTCTGACTAGTTAACATGCAAACTAGATCTGATTCTTCAACTTGTCCTAACGATGAACCACACTAGTTGGTTCGAAACCCGTCGACAAATGAAATATCATGTGATTTGCGCCGAAAAATCTCTCATAAAGATAATAGTTAGCTGAACAAGTGAAAAAGAAGAAACACATGAGATGACTTTTCATGTTTGCGCACATGCATGGTACTGAGGATAGGATGATATGACAATGACAAGTAGTCCTGCAAACTCAACTAAGAGGAGTATTTCAGAAGATGTTCTTCACTTACCATACTTACCCTCAAGATGATCATGCATCTGGCAGAGTTTTCGTGCAGTCCTTATCTTTTCCATTACTCAATTCCTTGGTCCTTCTCCTTAATTCCTTGGAAGCGATTTGAGCATGTCACCTTTTCCTGTAATCACTAAGAGGTAGATCTACGCAATTTCAGTGGACAATGACTGCTACTGGAATGAGGCCCTGGAAGGCCCGTCTGCACAGTTTCTGCATTCAAGACAAACAAGAAAACTTGGAAAACATTGCACAGTTTGAGGCTCAGCGCACTACTTCGAGACAAGGTTCTCGAGAGGACGCTTGTGTGCAATTTTTTAGTGCAGTGTAGCAAGACTGCTCTGCACATTTCTGGAGAGCAGTGTTGGCTGGGGCATCTGTGGGCTGTGGGGTTTCAGCAGGTAAGGGAGGAAGCTTGATGGTTGTAGAAGCAAAGCGCACAGTTCTGGGAAGCTAGATGAGGCTAGGTTGCTTGGGAAAATGGCTAAGTGTGAGATCAGTGAAACATATGCAAACATTGATAGGACTCAACTATGATCACACACGAACACTGAGTGACACAACGTCAAACATCTAGAATACATAAGACATACTTTACTTGATGTAACAACCTTCGTGATGTGAGTGCATGAGGTGAGTGTGAAACATGTCTATGTGATGACAACCACTCATATGCAAACAATTCCCTTGAAGCAAGACAACATTCCCTTTGCATGACAAACAACAACCCCTATGCCCAAATATGACACATGTTGCATGAAGATGAGAACACAGACAACTCTTAAGATCAAGGAGGGGAGCTTGAAATAATCAGTTTACCAACAAGTGACCAAGGATAATCGATTGCAGGACCCGAGGTAGGCTCTGAAATTTGCATGCGAGCCAAAATTTTGGAGGGTGGTTGTAACCGCTACAACAGGTCCCTATAATACTAGTGCATCCCACTATTGTTATTGTTGTGCCCATGTAACTCCCATATTGTTATTGTTGTTCCCCATAGAAGCCCGCTATTGTTATTGTTGTTCTCCATGGAAGCCTGCTATTGTTATTGTTATGCCCTCACATTATTATTGTTATGTAGGCTCTAATTATATTATGGCCCCTTAGACTCCTATATATAGAAAGGAGGTATTGTCATTTGTATCATCCAATAATTGTTTATTTTATGTATGTAAAGGAGGTTTACCCCTAGAAGAGGATACTTTTTATGTGGTTGATCTATATTTTTGTGAGTTGGTTGCATAAAACTCCTTGCCAAAAATGACCACCCTTCCCATGATGTAGACGAGGGCCAAAATTTGGTGAAGGAAGTGTACAAGACATTGAGATCCAACACTTGATGGAATGAGATTTTTTTCATCATTACTTATTATGAAAACGGTGGATTCTTCGACTGCGTTCCCATGCTTGTGAGTGGCATGCCCAACCTAGACAACGTTGTCAACCCCAAACCCTTCCTTTTCAAATTCAGCAGGTTAGTGGTTAGAGTTCCCACTATCATGATTTCACCATGGATCCTCAAAGGAATAGGTTTCGATTCTCTCACAGATCTCTTCCTGCTTCATTTGCTCTTGATATGGATCAAGGTTTTCATTATAATTTGATTCTATTGTCACAAAATTGAGTATTATGTGGTAAAATTTGTGGTTGTAGTGGTACACGACCCTAGTAGACTGTCTCCATTGTCTCAGTTTGAGCATTCATCCATCACTACAACAATCAAGAAGTTATTCAATATGGAGTATGATTTCCTATCCAAAAGAGATGCATGGACTGCGACTTTTGAAGGCATTATGTAAATCCACAATGGCCCAATAATATGCTGCCAAGGTACTCTATTACTAAAATTTCTTAATGTTTTTCCTTTCCATGGCCATATACCCCCCAAGCTCTGGATCATCCAAAGTCATCTAGACGGTCCATAAAATCTCCCCACAAGTTTCCATGCGAAAATTGTGTGTTATTGCCTAGTTGTGTGTATGTTATAGGTCCATGTGGCAAGTCCACATGCGACACGACACCAAGGATAATCGATTGCAGGACCCGAGGTAGGCTCTGAAATTTGCATGCGAGCCAAAATTTTGGAGGGTGGTTGTAACCGCTACAACAGGTCCCTATAATACTAGTGCATCCCACTATTGTTATTGTTGTGCCCATGTAACTCCCATATTGTTATTGTTGTTCCCCATAGAAGCCCGCTATTGTTATTGTTGTTCTCCATGGAAGCCTGCTATTGTTATTGTTATGCCCTAACATTATTATTGTTATGTAGGCTCTAATTATATTATGGCCCCTTATACTCCTATATATACAAAGGAGGTATTGTCATTTGTATCATCCAATAATTGTTTATTTTATGTATGTAAAGGAGGTTTACCCCTAGAAGAGGATACTTTTTATGTGGTTGATCTATATTTTTGTGAGTTGGTTGCATAAAACTCCTTGCCAAAAATGACCACCCTTCCCATGATGTAGATGAGGGCCAAAATTTGGTGAAGGAAGTGTACAAGACATTGAGATCCAACACTTGATGGAATGAGATTTTTTTCATCATTACTTATGATGAAAACGGTGGATTCTTCGACTGCGTTCCCATGCTTGTGAGTGGCATTCCCAACCTAGACAACATTGTCAACCCCAAACCCTTCCTTTTCAAATTCAGCAGGTTAGTGGTTAGAGTTCCCACTATCATGATTTCACCATGGATCCTCAAAGGAAAGGTTTCGATTCTCTCACAGATCTCTTCCTGCTTCATTTTCTCTTGATATGGATCAAGGTTTTCATTATAATTCGATTCTATTGTCACAAAATTGAGTATTATGTGGTAAAATTTGTGGTTGTAGTGGTACACGACCCTAGTAGACTATCTCCATTGTCTCAGTTTGAGCATTCATCCATCACTACAACAATCAAGAAGTTATTCAATATGGAGTATGATTTCCTATCCAAAAGAGATGCATGGACTGCGACTTTTGAAGGCATTGTGTAAATCCACAATGGCCCAATAATATACTGCCAAGGTACTCTATTACTAAAATTTCTTAATGTTTGTCCTTTCCATGGCCATATACCCCCCAAGCTCTAGATCATCCAAAGTCATCTGGATGGTCCATAAAATCTCCCCACAAGTTTCCATGCGAAAAATGTGTGTTATTGCCTAGTTGTGTGTATGTTATAGGTCCATGTGGCAAGTCCACATGCGACACGACACCTGTTGAGGACGATGAATCTTCAACAGTGTCATGAGGAAAAACCTCATAATAAAATGCCTATCAACATAATAAATAAATAATGTTTTTAAGTTTATATTGTTTAAAGATAAAATCTTACTTTTTATTTATCTTTAATTTTTTATAATTAAATAAAGTTTTTTATAGAAAATTGTTTTCAATTAAATTGTTTATTAATTAAGTAAAATATAATTTATATTAATTAAAAATTAACTGTGTCGAGAGGTGCTTTACAATCCAGAATAGGGGAGATGTGTGTAATGTAAGAAAGTAAGTTTGTCAATATTTTTTGAATGTCGGGAAAAAAAATTGTGTGTGTGTAGGGGAAATGTGTATAATATAAGTAATGTAATGTAAGTATGTCAACATTTTTTAAATGTCGGAAAAAATCTATATACCTATATGGGAGATGTGTAGGCATAATGTAAGTAAGTAAGTAAGTAAGTAAGATGTAAAATGTAAAATGCAAATGTAATGTAATGTAAAATGTAAGTGGGGAGATAGTGATAGAGTTTGAGGGTGGAGAGAGAGAGAGTATGATAGGGGTGAGATAGAGGGAGGTGGGAGAGAAACGGGGAGAGAGGAAGGAAGAGAGAGAGGAGGAGAGAGGAAGGGGGAGAGAGAAAGTGTTGGACGGGGAGAGAGGGAGGGAGGGAAGAAGAAAGGCATAGAGAGAAAGGTGGAGAGAGAGAGAGAAAGGGAGTGACAAGGGAGAGATGGAGAGAGAGTGAGGGAGAGAGGAGAGTGGGAGGGAAGAGAAATAGGAGGAGAGAGAGGGAGAGAAGGGGAAAAGAGATAAGGAGAAGGGGAAGAGAGATAAAGGCAGATGAAGAGGGAGGGCGAGAGATAGATAGATATGGAGAGACAAAGAGTGAATGTTTGGGGGGTGAGATAAAGAGACAAATAAGGAGAGATGAAGGGAGATAGAGATATAGAGGGAGGGGGGTAGGGAAGAAGAGAGACAGAGAGAGGGAGGGAAGAGAGATAGATAGATAAGGAGAGAGAGAGAATGTGTCTTTGGGGGTGAGATAAAGAAATAAAGAAGAAGAGATGGAGGGAGATATAGATATCGATGGTGGGAGAGTGAAAGGGAATAAAAGAGAGAGAGGGAGGGAGGGAGAGGCAGAGAAAAAGGGGGGAGAGAGAGGGGGTAGATACAACGTTATTTACTGAAATATATGCATTGATTTTAATGTAGATGTTGATTCATAATACTATTTGATTGATTACACTAGATGTATAATTGATTTTAGTGTAGTTTTTTATTTCTAATCTTATTTGATTAATTTCACTAGATGCATTGATTTCAGTGTAGATGTTGATTTCTAATCTTATTTGATTTCTTGCACTAGATGCATTGATTTCAGTGTGCATGTTGATTTCTAATCCTATTTCATTATTGAAATTAGATGCATTGATTTTAGTGTAGATGTTGATTTCTATTTTTATTCGAATTCTTGTACTAGATACATTTATTTAAGTGTAGATGTTGATCTACAGGTAGTGGAGATCTGTTCAGAAAACTCAGGGGTAGTAGTGGTATTAATGGAAGATTGTGGAGATTTTATAATATACTCATCAATGGATCTATTAGCATGTTGGACTTCAAGGTCTACAATGAACTCAGGGTCTAGAACAGTACATAGATTTTACTTCCAGACTTTGCTTTAAATAATGAAAGACCAAATTGCTCATCAAAGGGAAGATATTTTAAAAATAACCACGCATCAGGACATGAATTAGCTTTAACTAAAGGTGTGGGAATCACTGAACTTTCTTCTTTTTTGGATTTTCTTGAAATCGGGCTGGGATTATCAAATACTAGGGGAGGATTGGGATCTGGATTATCAAAATGAGTCTTCCTAGAAGCTAGAATTTCAAATTTTTATTTGTTTTTGTAAGACGTTTCAATATAACTTCAAACAAATGACTTTAAGAGGCTTAAAATACAAAATCAGAAATTTCTTACAGCTTTATTAGGACTAAGGAATTGTTGGTTCCCAAGTGGAGTCGCCACTATGTTATCACTCAGTGATTTCTCTAGAAGTTATAAGAAGAAAGAAAATGACCGAGGTAACCACAAACCAACTCTTAGGCTTAGGCTTTAGCCAACCTAAGTCCAGAGAGGGCTCTCTCCATATGATTTAGCTTTTTTTTGTTGGGATATTCGGCTAGTTCTGAAAGGTTCAGGGGGGATTTGATTTGTATTGAGAATTGGGTGGTGGGGATCTTCAAACAGATGGATAGAATGATGTCTCTAGACCATTGGGCATATGGAGTTAAAAGAAAGGAAACGGAACTGGATCAACTCACTAAAGGGAATGTTCAAAGGGCAAGATAGCAGAGTAGAGTGCAGGTCTTTAGGCCAGAGGGATGGAAAAGGTTTTAACCAGGGTGAGAGATCAATTAAGAATTCTCAGACCGGGATTGAAACGAAGAATAGGGGGGCAATTGAAAACAAAGAGAAATTAAGAATTCTTTGTTATAGATTAAAAGAAACAACCTAAACTAAGGAGCAATAAGAATTCCTTAACTTAGATTATTTGCAGAAAACATATATTTGCCTAACTTTTATAACAGTGTAATTAAACAAATTCTAATATAATACTTCCAGTTATGGCATCCATATTTAGATCAACAGTATGAAAATTTTAAGAGATAACAACAAGAAGAGAAAATACTTGTCAACACTTTGCTCTGCGCATGAATCCTTTGAAATATATTGTCTTTATTCATCAATCCAGCTTGTTGGCTCAGTCAATGCTCCAATAGCTTTTACAGTCTTTCAATCAAGCAGTCTAAAGAAATGTCTAAGAATCCACCCTACATACTTCAAATTATGAAGTATTTATACTAAGGTGTTATTACAAATATCTCAAACTAACTTGAGATTTAATCTAGGAAATAGAAAATATCTTCTCGCAGGAAGATAGAGGCAGCTAATGAATTGTTTCATGTTGTTCCTTTTATTGTGGTATTGCTGGCTATTATATTTTTCTTTTAGCTGTTTATGCTCTGGATGTTTGAATCATTTACGCAGGAGGTTGTATTTACTTTTGTCTTTCATATGATACTCTCTGTCACTGATACTCTTTCACTCTGATGCCCTGTCTTTATCCTTCACTATGTCTTTCCTTTTACTATTACAATTAACCTTTTACTATATTTTTCAATGGTAAATTCTTATGTTTTATATGTGTGTCAGCCATTGGAAGTAGATTTTGATCAAGTTTCACTGTGTTTTATTCATCTGCATCTCTGGTCTGGTTGCTTTGTTTTGAACTATCACTGCTCTATTCCTTGTCTTCTTCTTAGCTTTATGTGTATTGGTCTTCATCTTCTATTCCTTGTGTAACTGGTCTTCTGCTTCTGAATTTGGTATTTTAATAGGTTTCTGGTCCGAGTCTTGTAGTAAACAAGTTCTTTGACTAGTATCAGAACTATTTATCCAAGCTCTGATCTTAGTCTGATAACCTGAAAAAAATCAATAATATTTAAGAAAACACCGATCTGCATGAAGGGCGCTTGATGGATCTCTGGCATGAGAATGCTTGGGAAAGGTCTCGAGGTAGTGCTTTAGGCATAAAAGGAGGTGAAATCGCATCGCAGAGGCTTATGGTGGTGATGAAAGGTTTCATATCTTTACAGTGTAAAATTGGCGGAAAGTGAGAAACCTAGGTTCTTGGGGTTTATATCTTTAATGGGCACATTTTGAAATAAGGCACTAAATTCATATTTATGAAGGACAAATGGTTTATCGGAACGGTGGGGAAGCGATATTGAGGAGTCGTTGCACTGCGTTTAGGCGTGGGCATTTTTAGAGGAGTGGTCACTCGATCAGTGTTAGAGCGCAACACATAGCAATCGGGGGTAGGTGGAAAAACCGCCTTATTTGGCGGGTAAAGGCAATCCATCGGGCCCAGCCAATATGACTTTGGGCTGTTGGATCTGCAGGGAGGTGATTGAACAGTAGTCGGGTGGGAGAGCTACACGGGGGGGCAATGAATGGGAATTGAGGAGAGCCCAGGGTTTTAATCAGGGCGGTATGAGATTAGTTTAGGCTTTAATTGCAGGTTTAAAGTTATCAAGTGTCACTTAATGATAGGATTAGGAGTTGGGTGAAGCCTAATGTGGGATTAACTGAATTTTTACTGGGGTTAGGTAAACTTAAGTGAAGTTATATCGGGATAAGGGGATTCTATATAGTTTTTATTCAAAACTAAGGATTGGGGGTATTTTATATAGGGTTTTAATTATTTATGGGAAAAGGGTTTTAATGGGTTTATATAATAAAGTTAGTTATTTAATATGAAAAAAGCATAGAGGGGGTTTTCTTAAGTCAAAAGGGTAAAAGGCATGCGATTGCGCATTTAGATTTAAACTTAGGAAAAAAAGCTTTTTTGTGGGTTTTTTGTGCAAAAAAGTTTTACATGGGGAGGTATTGTTTTCCTAGGTATATTGGGTTTAAACCTTAGGAAAGGGGTTTATATGGGGGTTTTATTACTTTTCCTAGGTAAATGGATTTTAACCTTAGGAAAATGGGTTTTTTTAGGGTGATGAGGGGAAATGGATTTTTTGAAGAGGGAATGTGATTATGAAGGGGATTTTAGTACTTGCATCCATAAGTCATTAAGTCGAGGGTCTGGTCCCTCAAAAAGTCAGGGAAATGCTCTGAACCTCTTTGACTTGTAGGGTTAAAAGTACTTAGAACATAATTGTTGATAGGGAAGTAGTAAGTAAAGGGGAAAATTGAATGAGGGGGAGTTAATCATATGAACTTGTAAACCTTTTCTTTGCCTTCATAGTCGACCATACATGTTGAAAGATGTTTATAAGCATGATGCATGTTCTTTGATCCAAGTAACTTTTTAGTTCAGTAACCTTTCTTCTTCTTACCCATTTCTTACCTCTAACATATTTTCTTCATTTCTTAGGGTGCATTTAGGCTAGCAAACCTTTATTCATCTATTTTTCTTTTGGAAAGTAAATC
Source organism: Pinus taeda (assembly GCA_000404065.3). Taxonomy (NCBI): domain Eukaryota; kingdom Viridiplantae; phylum Streptophyta; class Pinopsida; order Pinales; family Pinaceae; genus Pinus; species Pinus taeda. The sequence goes on from APFE030680317.1 coordinate 20,908, forward strand.
TATTTAATTCTAACCTTATATCATCCAAGGGTTCAGATTAAGCTTATGAGCTCCTTTTATTTTCTCTAGCTTATGATCTGCCAAGATTGAACTGTTTGGTCACGTTTTATTCTCTAATCTATAAACATGAAATTCAAAGCATGGAATAACCAAGATTAAATAGTTTGATTACCATGGATTTCTGCATGAATAACAAGTTGCACATAATCATTATTATGCATAAAAGTAAATAGTAGTGGAATTTGGACTTGCACACTTTCATAGTCTTTTTGTTTTGGGGCTTCATATTCTTTCATTTTCTAACCTTCTCTTATTCTTTTTGTCCTTTGATTTATCTTTTAGGACATACCTTCTTTACATTTTTTAAGTTTTATAATATGGACAACATTTGCAGAAAGCAAAGGTATGTACAATATTACAAGGCTTAACCTTAGATATTCAAAATTATGACTCCTATTGGTATAGGAACCTAACAGTGGCTCTACTTGGGGATGGCATTTCCTTGTGAAATTTCAAGAACTTTATAGATCAATATCCTTTGAATTTTTGTTGATGTTGCCTTGCAAAGTGTCCTTCTATGAATCCGCATTATTGATACTTATGATAGTGAATTTTTTGAAGCTTAGGGCCTTCTCTTCGGGATTTAACTCCAAAGGTCATTATCCAATCCAAACTAGACTTTTGAAAATAGATATATACAAATGAAAATTAGTAATTAGGTTCAAAGTAATGTTTCAGCATTCGACCATTCACTAGCCCACCTTCTGCATATGTACCATCAATTTCTCTTAAGAAGAAAGCATTACTTCCACTATAAGCATAAATGACATAGGGACCTTTCCATAGGAAATCAAATTTCCCATGTTTACCTTTATCTTCCCTCCTTGAGTCCCACTTTAGCACTTTGTCACCAATGTAGAAGTCATAATCCTTGGTTCTCTTATCAAAAATCTTCTTTATCTTTTCTTGCCCAACTTGAGACTTGAAATAAACCTCTTCTCTTATTTGTTGTAGATGTATAGTTTGGTTGATTCTTCTTTGGATACTATTTGGTTCAACCTATATTTCTTGAAGCATCTTTATCACTGGCACTCCCAAAGAGGATGAAAAGACAACTTCCATTCCATAAACTAGTTGATAGGGAGAAGTACCAACTGATTTCTTTGTAGTCAATATGTCTGCCCATAAGGCATTGACTAGCTTTCTATTCCAAGTTTTCTTGTTGTCTTCTAGTAACTTTTTTATGATGTTTACTAGGCTTTTGTTTGAGGATTTAGCCAATCCATTACCTTGAGGGTAATATGCTATGGAATGGCCAATGGTGATTTGGTATTTATTGCAGAAATCTATCATTCTTTTGGATTTAAAGGTTGTTTCCTTATCAGTAATGATCTTAGTTGGACATCCAAATCTTGATAGTATATTGGTTCCAAGGAAGTCTATGATAACAGTATCTATGGCTTGCCTTGAAGGTATGGCCTCTATCCATTCTGTAAAGTAATCAGTGGCAGTAAGGATCCATTTGTGTTGGGTAGAGGAGGGTGGGTGAATTTCACCAATGAAGTCTAAACACCATCGTTGAAAAGGTATTTCAGCAGAGATTGGCTTGAGGGGGAATGGCAAGAGCTTTTTCTTTCCCTCAAAGATTTGACATCGTGACAGGAGGTCACATATTTCTTGACATCAGCAAACAAGGTAGGCCAGTAGAAACCAGCTCTAAGGGTTTTATCTGCTGTAGTCTTCCAATAAAGGTGTCCTCCACAGTCACGTGCATGAAACTCTTGTAAAACTTTGTCAGCTTCTTCTTTTAATAAGCACTTGAGAAGAATACCTGCATGGTCTCTCCAAAACAAAACATTGTCTAATATACAAAACCTTAAGGGTTTCATCTTTAAATACCTGCTTTTAGTCCTAAATGATTCATGAGGAGCTTGTAAATTTAGTAAAACATAACAAATATCAGCATACCATGGTGATTCAAGAAACGCCTGGCTGATTAGTGGAGTCGCCATCTCCTCTTCATTATCTATTGTTGCAATAAAGTTAATATCCAAGGCCTGACAGTTCGATTCAACCATGAGCTTGGCTAAACCTTGGCCCTTGATTAACTTTGTTGGTTTAATCTCTATATCATATTCTAAGATAATAGAAATCCACTTCCCTCTCTTTCCATCTGGACCATCCTAAGTTAGGATGTCTTTTACTACTGAATTAGGAATGTAGACTACTATGTGAGAATATAGGATGTATGCCCTAAAATATTTAATGGCTTTGACCAAAGCCAAGGCCTATTTCTCCATTATATTGTATTTCAAGGGGTCATCTCTTAGGGCTTTGCTAAAGAAAGAAATGGATTGTTCATAGCCTTGGTCATTTTTCTCTAATAGGACTGCAATTATTGTGTGCTCTGAGGCAAAGGAAAATAAAATGACATCTCTATCAAACTTGGGACTTATTAACTGGTGTTTTAGTTAAGGCTAGTTTAATGTCTTCAAAAGATTTCTTAGCCTCAACAGTCCATTTTATTGTGGAGTCTTTTTCAACATATTGTTAAGTGATCTAATTAATTATGCTAGGTTAGATATAAATCTTCTAAGAAAATTGATTTTTCCTAAGAGAGCTTGTAATTCGCTAATGTTCCTGGGGTGTCTTATTTGTAAGATGGCTTCTATTCTTGTAGGGTCTATTCTTATATCATATTTTGAGATTATGTGACCTAATAACTTTCCTTCCTCTAACCCAAACAAGGAATTTTTGGGGTTCAGGGAGATTCCATACTTCCTGCATTTAATAAACACTTGCCTTAGATGATCTAAATGTTGATTGTCTGACTTTGAAAAAATAGTAATGTCATCTAGATATATCACAAGGAAATCATGAATTTCTTTAGCAAAGGCTATATCCATAGCCCTCTGGAAAGTAGCTCCTGCATTCATTAGCCCAAAAGGCATTTTCACATGCTTAAAAGTGTCCCAAGGAGTAGTAAAGGCAGTTTTGGATTGGTCATCAAGATGAACTAAAATTTGATTATAACCAGAAAACCCATCTAACAATGAGATTCTGGTTGATCCAACTACTCTCTACAAAATGTAATCCATCTTGGGGAGAGGGTAATTGTCTTTCAGTGATACTTTATTGAGGTTTCTGAGATCCACATAGAGTCTGATCTCACTGGTTTTCTTCCTAGTTGCACTAAGTTTGATACCCAATCAGAAAATTTGATTGGTGCAATTATTTTAGCATCATACGTTCTTTGAATTTCTTTTTCTATAGCGGGTAATAAGATAGGGTTGATCCTTCTTAGTTTTTGTTTGAAAGGCTTTTGATTTTCTCTTATAGGAATAGTGTCATAGGATTTAAGGTCCTCGTAACTCCAAGCAAAAACATCCCTAAATTCTTTCAACAACTCAATGTATTTTACTTTTTCAGTTGGAGGTAATGATTTTGAAAGTTTGATCATTTTAGGACTTTCATCAGTGCCTATGTTGCATTCCTCAATGTCAGATCTTAATGGTTCCATCTTAGGCTTCTTAGGAACATCATTTGAATCAAATAAATCTTCCAGAGGGGTTAATCCCTTAGGTAATAAGCTATCCTCAAGATTGATTACTTTAGTTTATTCGTTGATCATTTCATCAATTTCCATTAGCTTTAGGTTATCTCCATCTGATTTGTTAAATTTAGTTGGGTTAAGTCTATCTATTTTATCATCTTCTATCTTATTTATTTCTATTTTATCCTTAGGGTCAGGATCTATGGATGTATCAGTATCTATGTTATTATTTACAAATTCTTCTTCTGAAAGTAAAAAGTTATTTATCTATTTATCATTAATGAATATCTTCCAGTTCTTCAAATTATCAGGAATTGTAGGTCTGTGCCTAACTTCAGCAGTGACTGATAAATAGGTTGGAAGGGTAATTTACAAGTGCTAGCAAACATTGCTAAACTATGGGCTTGCATGTTATGTTTCCTAGGGATGGCTGCAAGCGTTGTTTCTAAGAAAGTGTTTAGCATTTTTACAATAGTATCTCTATAGCAATTTAATCTAGGGTCTTTAATCATATATACAACATCTATCTATTTCACAATTAATTCAGAGTCTCCCATAATAGAAACTATTTTAGCTCCTAAATTCCTAACTAACTTAAGACCTAAAATTAATGCTTCATATTTAACTATATTATTTGCTAATTTAAAATTCAGTTTATATGCATGGCCTTCTGAATAATTATTCTCTAAGTTATATATCCATATTCCTGCTCTTGCTCCTAACCTATTTACTGATCCATCAAATTCTAAATGCCATAAGATCTCATGATCATAGTTTTCATTATCTAGTGGAATAAACTCTTTCTCATTCAAAGCAATTAGACCTTCTTGTTCATTGAATAGCTTTGTAGTCTAATTAGTCTCATCTTGTGTAGAAAATGTAACTTCTTTTGATTATGTATCAATGTTGTCTAAAAGTGTTTCTTGAGTTTGATCAGCATTATGCAAAATAAAGGAATCAATATCTGAGTGAATAGAGTAGATGGTAATGTTTTGAGGCCGTTCCTGGCTACTTACCATATATTTCATTAAGGTTTCTCGGTATTGTTTCTTTGGTTGTCCAAAAATAGAGATTGTTGCATAAGACATATCTAATTGAAGAGACCCCTAAAGTTTGGCTCCCCATGATCTTGATAAAAGCATGCCATACTTCAGTGGGATGTCAGCGACTACAATGTCCATTAGGATGCTTTTGTCAGGATATTGGACTAATGTAACACATAGGTCTTTGATTAATCCTACACACTTTTCTTGAGTAGAGTCAAAAGAGAATAAGTCTTTGTAGGGCCTTGTTATGTCTAGGTTCAACATCTCCATTACTGATTTGGGTATTAAATTGTGAGAGGCTCCAAAATCCAACACTGCTTTGTGTAGAATCTTGTCATGGATACTAAGGCTTATATAAAAAGGTGGAACTCCTCCTTCTAATGGTTTGCCATTAACATCATGACCAAAAATAAGTTCTGGTTTATCATCAAACAAGTTAACTAAATCTTCATTTTCATAAAAGTTTAAGGTCTAATTTATCTGTGATTTATAAGGTTCATCCTTGTTTAGTTCTGTCAAAGGGAATGGAATATTTAGCTTTGTTATCTCTGCTCCCAAATTGAAAGGCAAAGGAAATTTTTCTGATTGAAGGTTTGGAGTTCTAGGAGCAGGGATTTGAGTAGGATTGTTTTCTTTTTATTTATTGGGGATCTCTTTCTGTGGATTTTCAAGTGGAATTGAAGTGGATGGTTGATTAGCAGAAGGTTGATCAGGGGTTATATCTACAATTGTGGGGCCAGAAGGATTTGGGTTCTGCCTAGGGAGAATTTGAAGGACCTTTGAAACAGGGGTTTCTTTCATCTTCTTGCGCTGATTTTGGGTTGTTTTCTTTGTTTGGTCAAGGACATTTGTATTCCTTTTGCTTCTTATATTATATTGCTTGTGAACTTCGAAAATAGCAGAGTCATATCCTTGTTTATAGTCAAATGATTCACTAGACTGTACTTGTAATTGTTGTAGCATATACAGTTCCTGCTCATCTTGGGTTAGAAAAATAGTGTCCTCATCTGGATTTTCTGGATTGGGTGTTTCTACATAATTTTCTTGAAAATGAGGCCTTATGTTCTAATTCGGTCCATTTTTCCCTATGTTTTGGTTATTTCTGAAATTTGGCTTTCTAATTGGAGGTGCTTGTTGGTTATCCTGTTGGGGTTTCCTTTCCATGTTACCTATTCTCTCCATTAATCTTTCCATATTTTTAGCGAAGTTATCTATTTTAAGATCAGATGGTGAAGTTTCTTCCTTAGCAGCTCTTTTTTTGTTTCTAAGTCTAGCCCTTTTAGCTAAAAAATTTGTTGCTACACTAACAGCTACACTTTGGATCTTTTCTAAAGTAGGGTGTTTCTTTCCCTGAGCTGGTATGACATATCAGTATCAAAACCATCAGGGAACTTTATTAACGCTAAGTCAAGTGGGGGTCTAAGGTTAACTGGGATTTCATTATATATACCATTGAATCTAGTGCAGTAATCTTGAACTATTTTGTTAGGTCCTCTCTTAATATTTTCATATTCTGAAAGGATTTGTAAAGGATTCTTTTTATTTTCCCACCTATCAATAAACAACCTTTGGAAGTTTGCTAGCTCTGCTATGTGATTGGTAGGGAAGGCTTTGAACCACTTCTTGAAATCACCAGCCAAAGATTGGGCAAAGAGTCTCATCTGGACATCAGCTTCATCTAATTCATGTAGTTCAAAGAAGTCAGACATCATGTTTACATGCTACTGGGCAATGTACTGACCAATAGCATCAAGCAATGGAATCTTACTCTAATAATCTGCAGGCATAACATGAAGTTGGGCAGGTAAAACAAGAGGAGCATCTTTGTTTGCCATTGTTGTTAGTTGGGATGGGACAAGCTGTGGGGTTGATATAATTGGGACTAATGCAGTAATGGATGAAGAATCAGGACTAGTAGGTGGTGAATGAGTGGTTATAGGCTGGTGAGAGAGTGAAGGTGTAAATGGTGGTGCATAATAGGATTCAGGAGGTACTGAATTCGAAGGGAACAATGGTGAACTCAATGTTGAAAATAATACTAAGAGGAGGGGGGGGGTGAATCAGTATTATCAAACTCTTTTCAATATTAGCATATGAGACTTGGTTATATCTTTCAAACTTATAATATATTAATCTGTGTGTCAGAATCATATAACAAGAACAAAAATAGATCAACAGTCACACCAAGGAACACAAGATATAAGGTGGAAACCCAATGTGGGTGAAAACCACCTGTTGCAATATGTCTCTATCTTCTTTCAATTAGAAACTTCTTTTTAAAATGATTTTGCACTGGTGTAGTCCTTTACTAATACGCAGGCTTCAACCTGCAGAAGGCTACAACCTTCTCTTTTCTTCCAAGGACTTTGTTTCATAAATTTTCAGACTGGATCCAAGAATATCAATCAAACATCAAATATATTAGAAATTACCCAACTTCCTTGTGCAAATACTGAATCAATAGCTTCTTAATACAGAAACCAAGCACAAATATAGAACCCTGAACTCAGCAGTAATAAGCAAAGGCAGCTAAAAATATTTCAAATAAAAGTCTGCAACTTCACCAATAGAAACCTGCGAAAATCCGCACTTCCTCTGTGTCGAGCCTGCGCACTTCCGCACCTATTCTGTCCTCTATTCTGCACACCTCTGCACCTACGCTTTCAACTGGATTGCGTACCTCCACACATGCACCGTCAACTAGACTGCGCACCTCCGCACATGCGGCGTATCTCGCTTGTGAACCTCTGGGTACACACTTTATCAGTCCTCAATTATACCCTAGTCGATTAGCTTCATAGATCTGATCATACGCCAAAGAGATCTCGACCCATCAGTAGATCTGCCTTATAATGCTCAAGTTTTCCTTGATTCAGATCCAACTATCAAACCGATCACTAGAGTTTCGGATCTTGCTCTTAAGATATTCAACCCACAGTGGTGAAAAGGCCAAATGATCTCCTTCCCTCTTTATAGTCAAGGCCTTTCTCAAACCATGGACCAAAACCATAGAGATCCAATACTAGGGACCCAAAACCTGGGTTTAGATGCAAAACCACAGACCAAAACCATACGATCAAGAGCGTCGAACTAAATACCATGGACCAAACATAAGATTTTCCACGTGCGCGTTTTTCTCTGCATGAAAGTCTGTGCATTTTAGGTTTGCACTATTTGTTCGGAGCACATGTGAACTTATCCGCATCTTATGAACTGCGCACCTGCACAACCTAGCAATGTCCGCATCTTTTGGACGGTGCACCTGCGGAACCCGAAAATAACATTGCTGCACTATAAATTGTCATCTGACTCCTTTGTCCTACATCCATGTATACTAACACATCTTCTATTTTCTTCTGTAGACTCATCTGGTTGTGTATAAGTGAATTGTTCTTCTATGAGTGGGTTGCCATCAAGTACAACACATACATCATAATGCCAACAATCTCCCCCTTTGGACTTGATGGCAACAATACCCAATCACTCTCCCCCTTTGACATCAAGGGCAAAGAGCAGACCATTCTACTGACCATACTCCCCCTGAGTACCTGCTGTCTATGCTGAAGTCTCCTGCTCTACTGAAGTGCTGTTCATGCTCCCACTGACTGTAAGCAATGTCTGCCAAAAAGATGTCCTACAAGAAAGAACATGACTCCATACATCATAAGTGACAAAGACTCATACATACATCCATATCCCATCCAAGCAAGAACATACATCATTCATCCCATACATAGTGGGGGAACCAAAATAGGTCGTTACATGACCTTGACATGACATAGAGACAAAAAGATCTACAACAAGACTATGATAGCTATCAACAATATCTGACAATCAACCTTCAGATCAACAAGCATCTATTCCACCAAAAACAACTATGAAATCAAACCAAGGACTTCTAAGATAATGCCAACAATGCATTATTTGAAGAATATATGCTCCCCCTAAGCCAGATGGTGACCCACGCGACTGTACCCTCATAAACCGACATATGTACGCGTATCCACCTACGTACAACCACAGACAAGATTCAACAACAAGATGATGCATCAACGACCCCCAGCTTCTATCTACGGTATTCAAATGTTTCCCTGGGCAATGGTTTGGTGAGTATATTAGCAACTTGTTCCTTGGAAGGAACATACTCCAATTTAACATTTTGTTCCAACACTTGTTCCCTTAGAAAATGACACTTGATAGGTATGTGCTTAGTCTTTGAATGCATG